>JTDE01002154.1:41528-57340 GCA_014338405.1 Paragonimus skrjabini miyazakii | reverse complement strand
TCGGGATGTTACCCAGGTAATTCTTTCGCGTCGCAAGCTTGATTTTAGATGTTGGAAAGACAGAGTTGAATAAGGCGGTCTGGAGAACAATGATGTGGACAGGCTTCAGCAAGTTCAATGAACAATTACTGCGCGACCGAGAATGGAAGCACGCGGAACTGGAGAGTACCATCAGTGTCGTAAATTGCCATGACATGACTATATGGCGTTGAGATATGTGCGGTCGCGAATGCGTTAACCGTTTGGGAGTAGTAGATCAGCAGCTTACTCATAGTACCCCGTCGACCAAGAGACCGCGAGTACGTTGGGCTCGAATAGGTTGTATCATTTATAGACATGTTTCGTTCTAATCGACTACGGACCACCTTTCTTTGGAAGTCAATCGCTCCTATTTTCAGAAACCTGGGTGTGTGGTCTTCTACCTTTCCTTTTCTGATGAATGTTTTGTCTGTTTTGTTCCAGTCCAACCTTGACTTTGTTTTTTCTTCATGTTTTCCCTATGGTGCACTGTTATTCGATCTTGTTTTGAGCTACTTCGCGGACCACATTTCAAATATTTTTCTTCCCATTCTAAATCATACTATTATAGTCTCTCTGTCTGATTCCTCGAGCGATGGGGGTTTCATTTTCGTGCCAGTCTATCAACTGGTTAACCAGCCTTGATTAGCTAGACACCAAAACCTCACTTACACGCTTCCTGGTCTCTGTCATTCGTGTTTACACTGGATATGTGGTGTGTGGTTGAAACCGCAAGTGGTGCATCGTAAGCCACTTGTGCTGATGGTCAAGCACGTGCGTCCTTTGGATTCGGTCACTGTGACAAGCTATTTTAAAACGGATGCCGCCAACCGTGTGTGTATGCTTACGACGTGGGAAAAATCTAACCTACTGCCGGCCACGAACCTATTCACTTACCTTGACCGACTTGAATACTTAGATCATTTTGGATTCAATGTTGGCATATATATGCATACTTACACGAATACAAGTGACCGACTAACAATCTCATGCCATACATCTGTTGGCACTTGGTCGCATACTTGATCCAACACCCTATACTACAGTTGATGTATAAACAAAAGCCGATTTAAGGAGGATCATAGAAGCAATCAGTCGTGAATGTCCATACTGTCTGGGTAGAAACCGAGCCTGAAGGTTTATTCAATCTGGGATGAGTGCGTGTACAAATATAAATGTTTTATCACAAATCAATTCGTCGGTATTTCACTGAATTATTCGTTACAATGTTATGCACTACTCACGAGCTGTTTAGACAGCAAAAGTCGAGTCCAGTGCTTCCTCAGTTCGAAAGGGCCGACTGGAAGTTCTATAGGAATATGAGAGCTGCGATCAATTATGGGTGATTTTCAATCTCTATGAAAAACTTATAACGTGGTATCTACTGAATATTTGGAAATTTTCGAAAATAAGTTATCGATATTATCCTACCAAATGTTCACCGCAAATGTTTGGCAGATTGCAGAAGAGCGAGAAATACGATGTAATCCACGAAATATTTATTGGGAATGTATATTAGCTGATGAGGACTATTAGAGATGCGGTCAAATGTACTGTGTAAGTTGGCACCAAGCCATGCAACACAACTGGTGCACAACAAGTTTGATGAAGTACATTCGCAAACTAATACATTTCGCCAATGGGTGAAAATTGCTGCAGTGTTTATAACAACAGATCTACAGTTGAAATATTCACAATTTAGTGTAAACGTCAGTTAGATTAAATCACAATATCATGATTTTATTCCAAGTAGTCCTTGTACAATTGATTGAATATAGTCGACTTCGTTATGCATATGAACAGATAAGCTCCGATGAGAAATTTTCTCGGGTGAATCGTATCTTACAACCGCAACCCGCAAACTAGTATATTTGGACGTGTTAACTAGCAGACCATGGAAATCTGGCCTAGTTGGAGGTTCAAACAACTTATGAAAGTAGGCAGGCGAGAGAAATGGTGACAAGTGTAAACGGCATAAACACTTGAGTAAACATATTTGTACTATAATAAAGAAAGTACTACAACAAACGTTGTTACCACAATTCTAAAATAAAATTATTCTACAACTGGTACCTAAATAAAGACCTATAAAATTATGTTGTTTCCAGTAAAGTACACATGTTTTGTTGCTACAAAAATTATTTCACATATTGCTTGGAAGTATGGTGTGCGTGTGTTTTATCACATGAGTTTTACACTTGTTTTTCAGTAAATGTTTACCCCAATGATAAATCTCGTGTAACTAAGTACACACGTGTGTTGAATAAAAAACTACATATCACGAACTTTCTTCTCACAAGAATTGAGTTGCACTTTATAAACTGAATGCAGAATGTGCACTTTTCATTGAATTTCTCTCCACGTATCCAGGTGGTTTTATCTTTTACCTAATCCGTCTTAAAGTGAAAAGCATAAACATGAAACTCGCTGATCACTTTCTGTTACAATGCTGATTTCAGACAATTGCTATATTTCTCAGTTCAAATAGATAGAGTGCTGTTCGTATATGCTGAAGACCTTTGTACTCATCGATCAGTGGACACCTCCCACAAATATGCATAGTTCCAATGAGAATCCGTCATGTTCTAGGTCTCAGGGTTTGCAAGTATAGTTGGTCGTTTTGCTTGTTCTCGTATTCCACATAGTATATCTGGTCGATGGGTATTATCACTGTTTTACTGAAGCAGGATATGTGCACAAATTGCACAGTCAGGGTAGTATTGTAAACGATTTGTTTTTCTGAAGTGGAAATAGTCGTGGGATAATTAACTGAAGTTAACAAGACATTCTCAAAGCAATCGGCCAATCTGAATATTATTCAAAAGCAAATTTGGTTGATTGTATACATGTGATGATTCGGTCGTGCCTAATGTGAGGTCAGTCGTTTAGTAGTCAACACGGTTGCCTCATAAAAGTGTGGCCGTAGTTCTGTTCCCGATCATATCAAGGAAACGCCCTAGTGGCGAGCGCTTACTGGAAGGAAATTTGAGTATATTGCCTCCGTCGAACTAGCCCAGTGAAAAGGTCTACGAGACTGCGACTGCTGAATCAGTTGGAAGTGAAATTCGGTTCATATGAGAACCAAAGTTCCTCACCACTAACCAACAAACCTTATGCCGTTGTTCACTCTGTCCAACTTCAGCATTGGTTCACAAGCGCATTTTATATCTCCTTGGTTCACGGTCATGACACACCAGTTAATCATCCCCGTTTGGATCAATCACCAAAGTTTGATCTTTGGCGGTCAACATGTCGAAAGCATAACGCATCGATCCTGAGTATCAATTAATTTCCAGGATGAGGTGAGACAATTACAATTTCATTGGAAGTTGTTCATTCTAACCAAGTGACGACGCAAGTCACCGTGGTCGATGCATTATTGCAATATGTAGCAGAGAGGTTGTAGTTAAATACACCACTCAACTGTGATTCGGCCTTCGCAATTTCGTTACTCTGCAAAATGACACTTGCGTAATTCCGGACTTTTGTGTACATTTTTGTACATTCTTCGCATGCATACTACACCGTACCGACAATTACGCACCTCCTACTCACACCCTGACACGTAATTTGAACGCCAGACTAATTTTTACAGAATTTTTCCACTGACTACGTGTATAGCAGTTAAGTAATGATTTTATGCAATGCAATCTCAGTAACGTGTGTGAGGTTCATCAATTGTATCCGTCTCAGCAACGTTTGGAATTGACAACAATGTTTGCTCAATTTGTGAGTAGCCTCCCAGAAGAAGCCATAGAAGACGTGCCCACAGATTCAGAGATAGCAATAGTTTGTTTGTGTTTTAACTGTGTCTCGTAAGGTGTACTATAATTTTAACAACATGTAAAATTAACTAATGATCCTCCAGAAACCTGCCACCAATATATAATTAGTTAACTGCAACCAGGTAGTTTACTGATCTACTGTTAGTTGTCAGGGCTTTTCCGGAAGTTCTCTCTACACTGTATTTTTCATACTTGTTCTCTGCAAATACGTCGAGGGTGATCAACCGCCAAGACACTGTCGGAATTATCCTAATCAGGCCTATTTTTTTCATGTGACTTGAGTCGAATATTCTGCAAAGTTCAAACATCCCTGTGAAATTTTTTATACTACCAAACATACTTGGCTAATCGAAAAGTTCTTTTGTTCTCGGAACAAAGCTGTTCACCCTAATGTGTGACACATGGAAATGTTCAGCAAACGTTTAGTTGGAAACGTTAGTGAGCATTATTACCCTCCTTTGTAAGTTATTCGCTCTTACAGTGGTCTTTGAAAAATACTATGAGTTCTTCAAATATACACCTTCCCCTGCGATTGGTCCTTTTTTGATCACAAGACTCAGTTTTCTGAGTGCATTATTTTTTTTCACCTCATCCTATAGCCTCTATTTTCTGCTCGTTCATACCATTCTGTAGCCTGTTGAAATAATGGCCCTGAACTCATAGTCATTTGTGGAAGCACAGCGTATGAAAATGTATCACCTACGTATAACCACCTACCGGGCTGGTATTCTAGCTCACTGTCAAACTTTTGTGGATCAATAAGCATCGCTTGTAGATGTCGGGGAGCAATAGTCCATGGATTCCGCACTACTGCTATCAGAGGTTGGTGTGTTGTGTATATCGATAACTTTTTCGCAAATGTTTAAATACTGGAACGTTCCAGATCAAAAACCATCCAAAACATTGGTGGTTCGTTCCGTAGTCAGGAGCCTCCGGTTTGCTTACTATATATGTTGCCATTGTTTTAGGGGTATAGCTCGAAGACCGGATTCTTTGTGATCACAATGAGCTATCATTAGAAGCTCACGATTATGTTACGCCAGTACTGGAGCTACTGAAATCAAATCAAATCAATTCTTGATCTTATCGAAGGCGAATTACTCAGACTATCCTGAATTTATGTGAATTTTTGAGTGTTAGTTGCCGAATTGCAGTCTATCAACCACATTTTGATGGCATCAATTTATATGGTTCAGTTTGTAAGTTGGACTCGAAACTTCCTTTGCATCTTCGCTGGTCAGCATACTCTGAATCGCTCTCACTTTGCCGACACCTGCTTTGCTAACCTAATATGTAAGCAGTAGGTGGTCAAGAACCGTCAGATTTGACGCCCAGGACATCATTTCACTTCGTCACAGACAGTATTTCTCGCTGCATGCCCTGCTGTGGAGACGCATGGATGTTCAGGTCATACGCCGTACTCATTCTTCCGTACATCGTTTGTGTCACATGCCCACTATTTGAGTTCGTCGGCCAGCTGAATTGTACGTTGATAAAATGTGTCGCATAACGCTTTTAATCCAGAGGTTAGCGTAGCCACGGAAGTTGCTGAAAAAGAATGCCAAACATAGACCAGTGGATTGTTTTAGTCAAACCCAGCTGCCAGTATGCGAATGAGAAATCAACTTTCATAAAAAATTGTTCGGTTCAACTAGGGGAATTAGTGTATAAAGTCTGCATCCCGTATCGTCCTGTATGGGATGCAAAGTTCAGCAGTTTAGGGTAAGTGTATATGCGAGTATAATCTGATATTTTCAATGCTATTGCAGTCTGACTAAGACAGTTATTTGGTTGGTCTACTGATGGGATTAGTTTCATTCATTCCCAAGTGTTCCGGGATAGCTAGTGCCCGTCTTCCAAATGTAATGCAACCGGTACAGTACTGTTAGATAGAGACTCACTAATAATGCCAGGAATATAACTCAAAAGAAGGATCAAACACGAGGAAGTACTCACCAGACAGCTGAGACTTTATCAGTAAATGAAAAGACTTGTCATAATGAAAAGATACAGAATCCACCGGTTGAGTGGCGTCCAAACCGAGGATTGGTGAAGACTCTTCTTCTACACCGAAATGATCACATGAGACTTTGAATTATTTGGATTACTGATTAGCACACTTGTTCTCCCCAAACACGCGTCTCTGTTCCACTCCACAATCGTGGTTGAGTATCAGATTACTCTGTGGTTCATAATTGAAGATGGCTTGCTAAGAAAATTTGATGAATGCACGATGATCTAACTGGTGCCACCATCGTTTGCTTCCAACAAGAGATTTGGCGTGAATGCTTTTTGATTCAGTAGCAACCTGAATACAAGTAAACATCTGTTGGACGTCCAAATTATCGTTTGTCGTTTTGTTGGAGAATGATGTACAGTGCTTGGCGAGCTTACTCTTCTTACTACGGTCCATTCAGATTTCTCAAAACAACAGACTGTTCGTTTTTGTCATTCATGACTGTAAACTCAAATCTAGTGTGGTTATATTGACGCTGTTTCTGGTGTTTGGCCAACTGCTTCATGTTTTCGCCGTTAAAGTTTTTCATTCTTCATTCTGCCGTTGCTTCGCCGTAACGAATATGAACACATTGGATTGACTAATTGTCTAATCCTTGGCAGGCTCTTCGTCATCGCAGCGTCCTGAACGTCCCGGACCACCACATCATTTAGGGTACTGTCATTGATACACTTGAAAAATTCGCAAATTCTGGCGGGCTCCTTCAGTGTCGTTATAAATTGGTTGATAGTTTCGTAATGATGACTGTTTATTCTTAAAATCCGGAACCGGTGAAAAGTTTCATTCGCCGGACTAATGCAATCTATTTTAAGTTTGTTATTCACTGTACGCAGAACATTATCTTCGCGGTTAGTAGAAGTCACAGTCATTGATACATATCCGTCTGCTTCCTCAGCGTAAAATCTGCGAATCACCAACTGATTTGATTTCGTTCCTTCACACACGTTGTCCAGCACAACATTTCATCGGATTTCCACCTCAAACATCCTTCATTCAGCCTGCTGAAGTGCTATGAGGAACAGTGAGTGATTTAAGAACTTTACCACATGACCTATTCACGTGCGCTTTCTCCATACTGTGTCCAATGTTAGCTTTTTGCTCACTATATCCCCTTTCGGCAGGGTACTTGGTCTGCCGCTCTCCTCATTTACGTAAACAAGTTGTCTTCAGGACTAAAATCAACGTGCATTCTATTTGCGGATGATCTCAAGCCAGTAGGCGTTCTTAAAATGAGTTGCCAACTCTAGTGAGGTCTGACTTACACAGTGTAGTGTTTACTACACTCAAATTTAATTTCAAGTATTAACGAGTGGTAGTCATTGTCGACTGAGGAAATAGGGTTTGGCAGGTAGCTGCAGCCAAAAGACGGGAGACTAGAAGTTGAACGAGTGAAGGATATGGGTATGTTATCTGAATGCTTCTTCTCGACACCCGACGTGTTTCGTCTGCCAGAAAGACCAAAATACCTTGCTTGTGTTGATAGTCGCGGTTTATTTTGGAGGGAGCAAAGTATGTGTACATTTGTGTTGTTTCTATGTTCGTCTATGTCCGAATTATTGTGTGAATATGAGCATTGTGCTTAGTAAAATACATTGAGCTTTTGAAAACGGTTTGTGTGATGGTAGTGCGTCGAATGGATTGAATGGGTTTATAAGTCACAGCGGCATCTCATGCAAATTAGGTCTGTTGTGGGTGAAGTGCAGAGATCAGGGAGGAAATCTGATTGAAATCTAAACATTGACATAGACATTATCAAATTTCCTTATGAGACAACCGATAACCTTGAGAGTACGACAAATGAGTGCGACTGTATTTATTGAAGAAAGTTGGTCGGGAAACGGAGTAAAATGATTATTTCTTTTTACGTCGTCAGGTGGGTGAGGTACTAGTTGTCCTGAGAGATTGTGGACTATTCAACAACGAATGGAATTCATAAAGGTTTATAGTCGTTTAGAAACCTGTTTCGTGGTAAGCTGATGTGATTGTTGAAGATGGTTTATGCTGTTTGCCTGTTCTGTATGTAGCCGTTATTTCACCTTTACATAGAGATGATAATTGATTTAAATGAAAACACTTATAAATTATAACTGTTGTTATCAGTTCGGTTGTATAATTGATCTTTCCTCTCGAACAACGATGTTTTGGCACCCAACCTGATGACAATTACTTTCAGGTCATGCTGACGTGGACGTTCATCAAAGAATACAACTATACGCACAGGATTTTTAGGAGTGTCTAGGATTTCGCTGATTTGATTAACTATTGTCATTGGATTTCAAGAATCCTGGGGTGTTTTGAGTATGACGGTTTGTAGTGTAACGATTAAATCATTGTACGCTAACCACTATTTATGGCAGATTTAGGAACTAGCCACGAAATTGTTTTGTCAGGACTAGAGTAAAACGAGCCTTGATTTCACTCTGGTGCTCTCGTTTAATATAGCAATTCTTAAGAAGTATGTCTGTTCTATTCACTGCGGTTTCATCAGCATAATCAGTTTTCGCCAGATTACAATGCTATCCTGCATTACGGAACAGCATCATCATAGTAAATGTGTCTCTGGGCTCATCCGAACAATCGTAAACGTCCCACTGTAACCAAATCGCGACAGGTAGCTATCATAGACTAATTCATTATTGTTCATAATTATCGTCGGGACTATCAATACTAAAACGTAATAACTAGATGTGGTCAAGTACCCGGTAAACACCGAGCTTATCGTATATGGAGACCTTTAAAAGGACGTCATATACAACCTTGTCAGTGTCAGGACGCACACCGGATCATCCTCATTGATTTTACGACTAGCGAGGATCCGGTGGCTCTAGGCTGACAGCACGTCAGCCTTCAAGCAGATCCCAAAGACAGAACTGTGGGCTGTTTTAGTCTGTGAGAACTATAGTTTATCCGGTCAGCCAACCGAGTAAAAACATTGTGAAGTGTGCTGTTTAGACAATCTGACAATAGTCGTCTGTCATAAATTAATATAATTCCAGACGTTTGGTCAGTTACAATCAGAGTGAACATCAGTACAAAGAAAATAGACCAGAATCTACCACACAAATTCTTGTTTTGCTCACCAATACACAACACGCGCCATTTTTGTATTTATGTTATAAAACGAGTACGTGATAAACACATTCCAGTCCATATAAGCAGGTCAACAAATAGGTAGTACATAGTCGAATAATAGTTAAACAAACAACATGATAAATAAGCAAAAATTATCACGTTGCTATCAAATGATTGGATTTCACTTACTATAAATTTTAAGTGTTTGGTGTATTGAAGTATGAGTCGAAAATGAGCTTGTTCGGTTTGTCATTATTTCACCTATTCTACGCTCTGGTCATTAATGTTTTATGTGAGTTTCTGTGTGAATAGCTACGAGACTGTCTTGAAAGTTAATACACAGTATACCAACAACACTTTGTTATAAAGTTATTGTATTGCGTACTGTGATGTATTCCATAGCGTTTTATTTAATCTAGCGTTTTTCCATTTAGTCTATTGGTTGTGTACCATTTGAACATACTCGATCTTACACACCCACACCAGCTGCATGCTTTGAAGAATATGATTCATTCTAATAGATTCCAATTACCATGGATGTTATAATCTATACACATTCCATTCAGCAAATTTAAGAAAAAGAACACGCATTTCTCTTTTTCAAGACCTATGCAATGTTCAGTAACAATATATACAGGCACATCACTAATTAGTATTGTTGTATGACAGGCAGTTTCGTTGTGAGAGGTTTACTACTCACAAGTAGTACATTATCCACAGGCGACATCCAGGAACAAAAGGGCAAGCTCCGAACGCCGACAAGAAGAGACTATCGGAATAGTGTGTACACGTTATGACAGAAGTTCCACCAAGGCGAATTAAAACGTACTGTCACTCGATGTATGTGAATGCATGTCTGACGTGCAAGTGAGTGTACGCGTTTAAGGTTTGATTTTTGACATGACAATAGATTCTCAAGGCAAGCGTCTTTTGCGGCCAAAGCAATGTATCGGTACGTCGGCTCTTAAGGCCGTGGAGAGTCAAAGCAAAAGCGTATGCTCCTGTCTTCTTGTGTTTGTCAGAAAGTAAAATTTGTTGAGAGGCTTACGTGATTAAAAAAAACAGTTATGTGGAAGGGAAGTTGATTGTGGAGAAATCACTCTAAAACGGCCTGCTACTCCAAACCAAAATGAAATAGGTATGCTTACAGGCTTATTAGTCTGATGTAACCATAAGCGTTGCAGCTCTGACTGACTTTGGTACATGATTTTATCAAGTACCCTTGAGCATTTCTACGGGTTATTCGGTAATCATAGGGTTAGTTGATGGGGTCCAGAGTGAAAAGACTCTGACCAAAAACAAGTTTTATTTTTATAGTGCTGTGACCATTCTCATCTGAGTTTTAACCAAATAGTCCGGAACCAACTTGCGATCGTCCAGAATAAGTTCAGAAGACTTTTGATAGAAGATATGCGCAGCATTGTGTTCACACTCATTAGACTGGAAATGTTTCCCTACGAAACATTAAGTAAGTGAATGCCAGTCAGTTAGGATTCTATTTTCGCCCGGCATTTTTACGTAATTGGCATAAGACACACTGTAAACGTACGGGTTAATAGCAGTCCGAAGGAGAGTAGGACAGGACGGCAGAGTACACAGAATTGAAATACCGGAAGCTAGCCCGCTGAACAGCCCTTCACATTTGCGCTGACTATGCCTGGTTACATAAATATCCAACCAGTTGAATACTTGTTCCAAGTGATGATAAATGTTGAGCTTCAGAGACGCCCGGATAGATGGCATAACATGAAATCCTTCGGCGGGTGCATCATTTCGTTGGACATAAACAACTGACAATTTTTACACATGAATATTGATTACAAAACGTATTCTGTGCCTCCTTGAAGTCTGCAAACTAGGTCACTGTTGCCTTGTTTCACCAAACAAGCATGCTCCTCTTACCGTAGATATCATGCTATTCGATCGCCCATCATAGATCAGAAGAATTTAATTCAACACAAATATGCGTTAAAGTGTATAGATTTATATGAACGTTGTGTCAAACTGAATGCTTTAACGTTGGAATAGCGACCTGCTATTATTCACAGAGCAGACAATGTCCGGGAATCCGTAGAGCTAAGTCGAATGTTTAACCAACCATCGATATACATTCAAACCCATGTAAAGTAACCACTAAAATGTAATTTTCCGGATGTTGAGGCTTTTAAGTTAGTTGGTTGATCATAGAAAGACTTCATGAAATTGTTCATTATATTCTGATTGGCAAATCAAGCATATCAGCTCATTAGAAAAATCAGTAGTTGTATATTAAGGAGATTTTTGGATTTGACAGATAAGGTCTACGATAAACAACCATTCGCCAGTAGTTTTGCAGTATTCTATTTTTATTAAGGTAAACCAAATTGACGCAAGTTTCTCATCAGCAACAATGGCACACATTCACCTCTGAACAAGGTTCACTGCTTCTAAACTGTCCTCCCTCCCCTGTTTTCAAAGATATTATAATACATGAACACGCACGTAAACGCATACATGCATACATGGACCACTGTGTCCAAATGCTGGAAACAGTGATGGTGTTGTTCGGAGCTCGAGTTGAAGATTTGGGTATTGAGCTGTTTGCCGAGCTTGGTATTTAGGTTGCAAACGTTTCATCACTAAACGAGATGACATCATCGGTGTGTAATTGTTTCAACATGTAGGTTTGAGTATGTGGCAAACATCCCAATATCTGTATCCTCAACCCGGTCTACGAACAACACCACCACTTTCTCAAGTTACTACATACCCAATTTGTTTTAGCAGTGACCACTTGACGGATCATTGAAATATACCTGTGTGGGTGATTTAAACAGACCGCTCTGACAAACCGAAATTTAACCAGCGCCAAAACCTATAAAGTGAAACATATGCGCACCGATGATACCACCTTGTTTGCAACCTAAATGCCAAGCTCAGCAAACGTCCTAATATCTAAAACCATTGTGTCTGTTTTCACACCAGACACCTGTCCAAGATATTCTGCTAACCAGAGTGATTTTTATAACCAGATTTTAAAGTGGCCTCAACTAAAAGACCATGCTTTTCAAAGTGATGACTCTAAACTTGCTAGCCCGATAAGGACTGCTGAATGGGATGTTTGTTTTAATTTTGTATCCGAGTACAAAATGGACTGCAAATTAGTAGCATCACATTCAGACTATATAAGGCTGAGTTATGACTTAAGGAATAGGTTGGAAATCACACGTGTTAGTTACACTGTACGAAGTTCGGACACCACACAAGAAAATATGTTTACTATCATTCACTTATTAAAGTTAACACTGTCCATAGGAATATTCCACAAGAATAGAGCACAAAGATATAACGCGTACCGAACAACATCGTAAACAGTTAGTTGTCCATTCCGCCTGATTGTTTAAACCCTATTGCAACATGATGAGAAGTCCAGGTCATGGAGATAAACTGCGGTCTCAAATGTACCAGTAGAATGCTCTAACGCAAAAAGTATTTGAAGTATTTAACGGCACATACTCAATGGCATGCACACGAACAAGACAGATTACAACAAATGTAAGGAAGACTGATTACATAATTTAATTCATTTCAAACTTGTTTGGGTTTGTATGTGACTTCATTCGGAGGAAACTAACAGAATGAACGCAAACCCGATGCTTCTAGATTTTCTTATCTTAGCTGTAGTCATCCATTCAACTGGTTTCTTTACATAGGGCCGGTAAATAAGATATACTTTATCCCAAATAACCGTTATTAATCCACGTGACAAAAATAAACTCTTACTTTCCCAAAGTGAATGGCACGAGCGGAACACAGACGGAAGAAAACGTCGCAGAGGGTAAATCTGTACACGGCGTGGGGTATTTCATGGCACACTTCGTTGACGGTGACCTTGAAACCAATGTCGTTCCGAATACCGCCGGAAATCTTCCTATATTCTTTGTGGACTTAGGTGGCTTGTACAATTTATCTTCCATTCACCTACACGCCCAAACATATATGTTGACAGGTAAGTTCCAAATAACTTGTCTTGAGTTGAAATAAAATATACTGTAAGTATATTGGCTATAAGCCAGTATTGGTTTGACTCGATTAGTTACACAAAGTCGTTAATAACGCTGAGGATGCTCAAGAATGAACTCATTTCGCAAATTTTGGTAATCACTTGTGAAACTTGTCAAGTGATCTCTTCACCCAAACGGTTACACCAGTGAGGTGCCACAGAGAAAGTACCCAAAATGCAGTAAACAGTAGGGAATTTCGCTGCAGTGACCTGAACTTTTGCCAAGAGCTAAAATACTACTCGACAGTGCCCGCAGTAATGTTCACCAATTTCAATTATTTCTGTCACAATAACCATATGGAGGTCATGTGTCTGACCTCGACATGGTCACGAAATCTAAGCGTTATTCACGAGCAAATATAGCTGAGCGTCTGAATATGTTAATTCAATCATGATTAGTGTGAGTGGTGGTTTACTAGTCAGTGGGGTTTTTTCAGGAAAACCCGGCCAGCGAACAAATCTCAGTTCTGATGGGGATAAACACAACTGCTCAGCTCTAAAGAGAGGAGATCAAGATTGACTGAAGTTTGCATAGGAATGCGAAAGCTGTATTGACTCTTGTAAGCTACTCAACCCATACACTGGTTGTATTTTGTACCGTCCTTTAATTAGGTATGTGCCCGTAAGCCATTGTTTTCTGCAGTTGTCCTGTGTGTTTGGATATGGGATCGCTTGTACAATGTACAGAAATTTACTGTATTATGTAAAAAATCTTGCTTTGGTCCAACAGCTCTTAGCAAAACTAAGTTGCACATTTAGATGCATGGCTAGACCTGATTAAAACTACCGTCGTTGATGCTATGGGTGCACACGAGGGGCTTGTTAGTCGTCAGGGCTTCCACGTGACTTGATTCGAAGTAAGACTTGAAACTCTTCAGTATGCTATAACCACCGTGCTAATTAATCGGCAAAACGATATGGCTTCTGTTTTAAATTGCACTACCTCTGGTGACCGACTATTTACTAATTTTATCTTTGTTTAACATTACTCGTTTTCGAACGAAATAGTCCACAATTGTCGCCTGTACTTTTTAAATGATCCATTATACAGAAACGCTTCGTATGGCCCTGGGGTTCAATGGGGTTTTCCGCAGTCATCGCGTGGCAGTGTAGGTTTCATCCGGAGAAAAATAATATACCAAATGAGCTAGTTGTAAGAACTTATCTGAATGCCCTACAATGCATTTATTTCATAGAATACAATCTGTTCACACTCTTTCAACGTGTGTGGACACAGTCTATCGGGAAGTGCCAGATTGTGCCGGCTAAGACAACCAGAGATGGACATGCTAATCGTAAAATCTCAGGCTGCACATCTCTAACCCGAGACGCTACTATCATGGTTGTGCATGCGTCATCATCAAGTGGAGCTGATCATGATGGTATTCTGACTAACCGCCCTTTGAATTAAAAGCTCAAGCTATTATCCGTCCGGCCATCAGTTTTGTTGGCATAGTTTGTAAAGAGAATCCATACTTGATATGTAACGTTTTCATGCACATCAGAATTGATCACAACTTTTGACTAAGCTGACTGATTATTATATTATTTACTCTCCCTAAATGATATTTGTACTCTTCAGTATTGTTAATTCCGAAGCGATGATTTACTGTAAATACTTCACATACATTGGAAATTTAGTTTATTCGTTCACTTTTCCATGGTTTTATTACTGTAGTGCACGAAACTACTGGTCGCATTAAAATATTTCTGGTTGAATGTGAACTGCCACATGCAACTGACACGGCGACTGTTGTTAACACGAATAGTTGATCAAACCAATCATCATCAAATTGATGGATAACTGTTTCATTCAAGATGGGTTGTATCAGCTCCGCGTACTGTAGGGAATAGAGCATATGATTCGTGGATAAGTGCGGAGTATAGTCCGGACACTAACCCACCAAGACAAGGTATGGTGTTTGGCGGAATGGAGGGGTGACAGGTGATTAAGTTTCTTCTTCCTGTGAGAAAGAAAGAGCAATAGCTGAAGAAAGTAATCTGTGTTGGAATGGTTGACAGAATGCAATAGTTTTGATCAGCTTATCACACAGAGAACGATTAAACCATCGATCATCATGATGTGAAATGGATTGCTTTCATCAGAATTTAAAATCATAAAAGTATTTGGTTGTTACAGATCACTGTAAATTTAAATTAATCGATTAGAGTTGCGGACGTCTCACGAAGTGAATATTCTTTGTGATCCAGGCAAATAACTTACCAGGACTCACTAGCATGACATCAGTTATATGGAAGGAGGTTTAGGTTATAAATATATTGGACTCAACTCGAGCTAAGATTTGACAAATGGAAACTATGTTTTTCACAGGCTTGTTCATTTCCCCTAAATTTGGTGTTTTAGTTGGGTGGATCACTATTTGGAGACAAAAGAACACAAATATTCAAAATTGTTCAGATCCGTAGATACCACTCTTGAATGGTTTGTTTAACTTTCTCGTTGTCGTAACAAAAAACAGACTTGTGTTCACTTCTGTCTGAATGTTAAATGTGTCCACCGGATTATCAGAAAGTTGTCCTTTTTGAGGTATAACATGAAAGGTAAAATAGTTTTTCGATACTACAGGCGGCATGAGTTGAAAAATCAGTTTGCATTATGATTCCAGGTAGACCAGGATTACACGTGCCATTTTCTTTGTATATCTGGGCGAATTATACTCCTCGTTGTGATATGTACCTGCATTATCCCTGGGAGTTGATTGAAAGCGGTCTGGTTTTCACGAGGAACAGAGAGGAAATTGTGATACGAAAGTCAGCGTCAGCCCAATACATTATAATCGTGAAAGACGGTGATAGAAAGTTTACAAATACACAAATTGTCAGGATGAGTGAAATTCGAGCATTTGGAAGCAAAATA
>JTDE01002154.1:15701-34811 GCA_014338405.1 Paragonimus skrjabini miyazakii | reverse complement strand
CGGACTTCACGAAGGTGGCCAAATCGATCATTCGGTTCTCTGTTGTAGCAACAGCCGTTTCCCAGAAAACTCTTTCATATTCTGTAATCATGCTGTGCGTTGTACACAACATAGTCGCGAGGTCAAGGACCTGACAAAAATATCGCAAAATTTGGGTTCTACAGTCTTTTAGGAGCTATAAGTGTCAATGGCAAGTTCGTTCATCAAGCCGGACGTGATCGCAGTTGGTGAAGGCGCAGCTGTTTTCCTGAACTCTAACATGGTAGAAAAATACCAGAGCCAGATTGTCTGGACGGGCGTGGTTGTAAAGTATGGAACCAGCTCCCATAATGCCACCATCTATTTGGATTCCAACACTACGGGCTGTAACATGGACATAGTTTCTCATTCTCTTGTAGTTATCAACTTTCATGGCATCACGCATCACTTTTCTTGCAACGCGACTCTTTGACTGAAACTGTCCTCCTACACAGTCACTGATTTTTGACTATTGGCTATTTTTGGTCCCTGAAAAATTACGAAGTTTCATCATTAGCCAATTGCTTTGATTTTTGGAGTTTTATTGAACAAGCCCAGATAGTTTGTGTATCTGGGTGTGCGAAGAATGACAGATGGCTGGTTCTTTTGTTTAGAATATTTCCGCTCGGCCCCTGACGATTTTTACAGGTTAATCGAGGAACTACTCTTGGCTAAGTGCATTCCAACTGAACTGTTGAGGAGGTGAGCGCCGAACTGCTCAACAGAGGAACTATTAACTCCGGCCTCACCGAAAGCTTAAGGTTCGCCTTAGTATGAACTCTAGTTTTTGCCACTCGAAAACCCTCCTATCGTTCTTGTATGGAACAGTCGAGCGATACGCTTGTTAGGTTGTCAAGTGAGAGATTTTGTCAGGCACTGCATCGATACTTATCTTGTCAGATAAGGTCACGAGATCGAACGATACGTTTCAAGCAACTTGCCGGTTGAAATCAGGCTGGTAATATCTGAAGGGAAGAGTGTAACCAAAACTTACTTGGTCTTATGGCTTGAAGAGGAGCTGTTATCGAATGTTCCGCAGAATCCTACCATTCTTTCTATGATGGTCAGATATTTGGAGTTAGCAGTGACTTCCTCTTTGTTTACCGTACAAAAGGTGACAGCCATTTTCAATACAGCAAATCTGGGAAGGACAAGGATTACTTGCTCTTTTAGGATGACCATTTCAGTCCTCACACGCGAGAGTGCACGCTGATTGTCTTTCAGTGCTTTACCACTGAAGAAAATCTGCACAATATATGTATCCGTGGAAGCTCTACAGTGGCACCTTTTACATCACGCGTCAGTTAATTCACAAAAATGGTATGCCAATCCTGAAATCAGACAAGCTGTGTGTGTCATTCAACAGATAGGTGATGCAGACAAGAGTGACATCTGAATTGGCAAGTATGGCATACCGATTCTTTTTTAAATCAGTACAATTGAAATAGTATCAGTAACAACAATTTTGGTAGTACATTCCGTTGTGAACAGTTATGGGGCACACAAAACGAGCGCGCAAAACCAAAATTTGCGATCCGTTAGCACTGCTGATCGTGGTTTGAATCATTTTGGTAGTTATGCATAAAATTGAAAATTACTGTTAAATTCTCATAACAGATCCGTCTAACGACATCTAAAATAGGACGGTCGGAGACAGGGTTTTACTATAAAAAGTATCACTTAATCAACTTCATGTACTGTCCTCGAGCGTTTGGTCTTCAACTTAAATTTTCAAGTTACTACTACTAACCACCGTAGTGTATAGTTACACTGCTCCATATTGTGCTCTCTGTCCTCACTGTCTTCACGACTGCACATCACTCTCCAACAGACGGTTAAGTGAAACGTCCTCACCTTAACTTAAAGGCCACAATATTAGCACATTTGGTTTTTTCTTAAATCGAAGGACTCCAGATGGTGCTTTGGGAATTCACAAGCCTGTCTAAGAATATTTAGGGTGTATCACTACTGAATTGGTTTATCTTATTAAGTTACGTTCCCTCAACAGAATTAAGTAAGTTGGAAGAAAATGGCAACCATGCCAACCGTCTTTAGCTTCATATACGACAGCTAACACCTAAAGCAAACAGCAGACAATCTACATATCTATTTCTACACAGGGAACTCTTAGAGTGTACACGTGTTTGGTTCTGATACGATGTTGATCGATGCTTATTACAAGCGTCTTGTGGTGGTTCACATCGAGTTTTGAGACACACTTCAGGCAGATGCGACAAAATTATTGTTGACTGCATAAAATTCAACCCCACTAAACTTATGGATGAGGTAGCAGAAGCTAGCTGTTCGATTAATCCTTCCTCAAAAAGCTACAAAAACAAACTCTAATCGGATAACCATTTACTATGGCAAAACCGATCCCTAAATTAACTGACAACGAAGAACAGGTGCATTTGCCATCTTCTTCATTCGAATATTTGTTGGAATTTTACACAGTCTATATTTAGTTTTTCGCATGTGAGTTATGGTCGTTTACGGCGGATATTATTCAGATGTCGCCACATTTATGGTATATTTGTATCAGCTAAATCTTATAACCCTTGATACCAGGTATGGAATTTTAGCATAAAAAATAGTATCCAGTGTATTTTGGAAGTTTTTCACCATCCCCAATTCTCGAATTTCACAAACATCTCTAGTTCTTCTTCCCTAAGTGTTTGGTGGTTAGCTTCAACTTTTGCAGGTTGTTACACGCCTTCCAGAACATTCTGCTTCCATCGATTTTATGCATTTTTGGCTTTTGGAGCCTTCAAAATTCACCTGGTGTTATTTCGAAGAATTTATTGGCAAACTGTTCAGTATAGTGCTTCTCCAGCCTCCAGCTTCTTCCAGTTTATGAACGTTTCATTGAACTGCCTCCCAAGAGCATGCAATTTCCACCTTTCATGCATTTACCCATCAATGGATCAGAGGCTACAACGGATGTACACAGTCGAAACACTATCAGCGTACTTCCTTGACATACTTAGACCGTATTATTGTAAGTCAAAGGAGCAAGAAGATCGATTCGGGAAAATCCAAACTATTGTGTGTAATGCGTTTGTCTTAGTTCTAGACATGATGCAGAGTAAGAAGAGAAAAACCTTGTGGTACATTGGTTTTCATATGGCAGTTAGACAACATAACATAATGAGTGCTGTTACTACAGACAGCAGGTAGTAGCCAAGGGATGGGTACCTCCGGTTGGAGTTTTTAAAGTTAACCAACAAGGTGATACTCAATATTTATCCTTACTCACGTTTTTCAATGTAAGTTTGTGTCCGTTTGTTTCTTAAGATGCTGTCTCAAATTTAGCGCCATTTCACTCAAATGTGCAGTGCTTTGTAAATGACGAACTGTATGCCATCTGATCAGTCTCTTACTCAGCTGTTTCCTTGATTAACGTTGTTCGGACTTTTGATGGAGTCGTGTGCTTGAGACGAACCAGACTACCCTACCAGAAAATAATTCGGTTTCTCATGAGCTGCACACCGGTGTGTTTTTTGCGATGTTGAACATCTGTTCATTTTAGGCACTGCGTATTGTTGGTGGTTCCGGGTTAGACTGAATTCAATTACCTATCCTTTACGACAAACTGGGAAACATTCTGGTTGTTGTCTTTCTAACCACAGTTTTCAGATTTGTTTCCGGTGAGATTGTGTACAAACATCAATGAAGAGCAAGTGTTAGAAAAGATATCGTAGTTTGTCGCATTTTATTTAATAATTTAATTTCTGATGGCCATCCACTTAGAAATGTTTGTGAAGTGTTCGAGTGGTTTGGATGGCCTTATATTCTCATTCTATTTCCTTACGTATCCTAATGTGTATTTACAATACTAACTGAGATATTCCGTTTATACTACAATCTTTTAAACATATATACTGTTACTGTTAACTAAAAAGGGTTTTCCAGTTTTCCTGTTTATGTTTGTTCAATTTGAAGAATAACTATTTTTCACTTTCTGGTTTGGAATGAACCGTTAAAATAATGTTATCTGGAAGGATGTGTTGAAGATTTAGCCTCAGAATACTGAACTGGATAGAGGAATATCATTAAATCTGCCAAAACAATGAACCAGAAAGAATGCAAATAACATCCTTCCTCATTTTTTCTATATCTGTATGACACTCCCCAATAAAGTTTACTTTTTCCTAGTTTGTTGTGTGTCTTGGATTTGTGACAAGAGACTTTAACAGTTTTGGGATTCCTCCATGAAATCAGCATCCAACTCACTTACGTTGGGTTAATTAAATTGATAGATAGTTCATATGGATTTTTCGGACTCAAGGGAGACTGAACAAAAATAGATTTTTCTGCCTTTTGAATGTTTTGCGGCAGTTCAACTACGATTATCAGGAGACATTTAAAAGATGACTGTATAACTTAAGAACGTGTTATCCATTAAATGTTTTTGAAACGTATTCTTTTTCTTCTATTCGTACTGGCTTATATCTGAGCTGGTCATACACAACTAATAGGTTTGTAACCGTCGTTGGTCTCACACAGGACAAATGTAATAGTTTTGTTTCAGATGTTATCATCACCAATCTCAACAAAGTTTACAATCTCACCCTCATTTGACTGTTTTATGACGTACAAGAAAGGGATGCTGATTTGATTACCTTATTTCTGAACAATCAAAATTTTAGATTTTCTAAGCGAAGGAGACTTCATAGCCCATTCCCTTACTTCTTTCGAAGGTTTGCATTTGATCCTCACTCAGCATCATGTTTACAACAAACCTTATCTCCATGCTAATGACCTGAAATCAAGAATGTTAGTGATCCCAGTGTGTAACATAATTATTCTGACAAAACCCATGACAGATTAGTCGATTGGGTTTTATACCTCAAACAGTTTGTACGTGTGTACACATGCTATCGGATTAGATTTATCGAAATGACATCGTGTTTCAAAGTGTTTACTAGAGGAAAATCGATTTGGAGGAAGGTTTGGGTATCTTAATGATGTTTAACATATCTTTCGGTTATTACCACAAGGTGACTAAAATGGAAGTAATTTTTTCAATCCGGATGAGCAAAAAGTTAGACCTCTTGTGTAAGGAAGAAAGCATTCTGAAACAATTTACGCAGTTTGTGTTCAACCATATGCCATACGGATAGTCTATACCGACTTGACGAGAGGTATACATATAGCTGTACTTATTCAACACGTCACCGTCGAACTTGTCACTGACTTAGGATACATATTTTATGGACGATGATAAGAAATTCTTGATCTAGAGAGTAAGCACGTGTGCCTCCACGGTAAGTGAATAACTTCAGATGTGTCACTTACAGATTAGTATTAGGATTTTGTTAACAGCAATTGCACACCACTCGCAATCGACTGTGGATGTCACATTCCCGTAACCTCACACAGGCAAGTGTAACTGAGCTTTTGCATAAGATAATTCAGTCGTGCCTAATAAGAAGTCAGTGGGGGTAGTGGTTCACATCGTTGTCTCATGAAAGCGTGGTCGGAGTATTGGCCCCGAAAAGAATATACACTACTGACGAGCTTTAACATGAGTGAAATTCAAGTGAAGTGCTTCGAAAGCAGCTGAATGGGAAGTCTGTAGAAATGCAACATGCATTACAATATATGTCTTACTTCGTTACTGGTAAACAGGATCACAGGAAAACAGTTCTCTAACAGTTTGGTTAACAATTTTAAAACCTGATTCGTTAATGTGTTTTACTTGGATCTGTTGTTCATTAAGTCCTAGTCACAGTCGCAATGCCTATCCAAGTAACTAAGACTTCTGGACATCATTTTTAGAAAAGTCAAATCAGAAACGCTATGTTGCATCATTTATTTCGTGACAGATTTTGTTGCATCTTTACGAGTGCTTACCACAGACTGTGAAATTTTATCAACTCAAAAGTAAACCTCGAAACAAATTTTGGTGAACTGTCAATCCTCTACCGGTGTACAGACCTTACGATTGCCATGGCATTCTCAGAGTAACGAACAGAATGGGCTTGCTCTTTCTGATGGCAACCGCCTCGGTATATCAAAGACAACGTGGGTTGGTGGTCGTGCATATGACTTTGAGCTGTTTGTCCGTGGTGGGTCAACAACAAGGGTTAGGCCGTTACTGATGATTTGGTTCTGCCTAATTTGAAGTCAACCTCGCAGTCGTCAACACGATTGCCTCATGAAAGCGTGGCCATAGTTCTAGTTCTGGCAGTGGCAAGACTATGCACTACAGACGAGCCCTAATGAGCTCAAAACTCGAGTCTAATGCTTTGTGAAGAGAACCGGCTGGAATGTCTATGGGAATGCGACAGCTACGATCAATTGTGGGTGATGTCCAACTTGAAAATCAAATTATTGTCACGAAAGAATTACAGTGAAATAGGCTTTTGTTCTAGCAGTTTAACAAAGTTACGCCAAAATATATTCCTAATAATATTTTCAGTTGACGGAAAGAAACAGTAACACAATCAAAGAATGGTTGGCAACGCAAGAAAGAAACCGGGAGGAAATATTACCACTGATTCTATTGGTGCATTGTTGTTCGTGAAGTACCAAGTAAAATTAACATGTTGCCGTGTGGCCTATGCTTGGCTCGTAATCATGTTTTCAACTGTTACCTAATCACCTGAGAATGTGCATCTATATAGTTTGATCCCCATGCCCGTTGTTCGTGTAGGCGTGCATTGTTCGAATCCACAGTGTTAAATGCGATCGTCTTACTTGACATTTACTCATTGACGGAGGGCAGTGACAGCGTTCTCCTGAATGGGAGACATCTGAGTGTTACTCATCAAACAATGAGGTCAAGCTGGCGGTTATGGTTCAAACTCGATGGCATATTTACCAGGGCGGTTATCAAAAATAGTGATGTAGCATATAAACTGGA
Organism: Paragonimus skrjabini miyazakii; assembly: GCA_014338405.1. Classification (NCBI taxonomy): domain Eukaryota; kingdom Metazoa; phylum Platyhelminthes; class Trematoda; order Plagiorchiida; family Troglotrematidae; genus Paragonimus; species Paragonimus skrjabini miyazakii. The sequence goes on along the minus strand of JTDE01002154.1, from coordinate 27,925 downwards.
TTTGTTCGACGCAAAATAGTTGCATAATAACTCCCATGGTATAATTAGACTATTACATAGTACATTGTAGTAGTGTAAGTATTACTAATAAAAATGGCATTGTGTGAGCTAATGAGAATGTGATAAGATCACGGGTGTTAGTGCCTACACTTCGCAAACGATATGGCAAACAATCCGGTGCCACATTCTATGTCACATTGTTTGATTTCTACTTACATCGATCAACGCTCGTTGCTTTGTTGACAATGCATGGTGACTGTGCTATACAGTTTTATGGCAAAAAGTGATATTTCGATGATTAGCATCAGCAACCATTAAAACATTATCCAGAACTTAAATGGAATATATGATCAGATGCTAGCACAGGATGTTGACTTCGAAATTTGGGTTGCTCTTGCATTACGGTATTTTTTCGTCAGCTTTTGCAGATTTTGCCGAACAATCTTCTGGATATTTTTGGTTTTGTTTATACAGTGCACTCATTGAAAATAAACTTTAGCATAATTTCGTTAACTCTTTCATTCTGCCGAGCATGTCTAAGGCAAGTTGCACCGTTTCCCTCTGTTCTTATAGAGTTTTTACGGGGATTGTAACTTCTGAGGTGGAACGTCTGTACTGGTTATTTACCATTATGCTCCCCAGGAGTGTAACTCAACTGTGATTCTTATCTCAATGTAAGTGGTTCACATAAGATCACCATTAATTTTGTTTTACAAAATGCCGTGTATACAACAAGTAACCTGTGAGAGTATGTCTTCATAAATATCATTGATGTTACCTAAATTTCACGAAGACTCTCAGTGTAGTCATGAGAAATACTGTGTAGCGAAGAATCTCGTTTGTAGTTATTTATCTTTTGGGTAAATACCTCATATTTATATCAAGAATATTACAGAGGAATTATTGAAGGGGGTAAACGGAGAACGGGTGATTATTGAGATCAGTCAGTTCAATGTCACGCTGCAATCAAGTACCCAGTTGAACCGTGGGTAACAGGATGTGGGGTTGGCCATGGCAGATCCAACGCCTGAACAAAACGTTTCTGTGCACACCGGGGTGGGTTGTACAGGCGAATTCAAATAGCTTCAGCTGTGGACAGAATCCTACGCTTCACTGCTCTCGACTGGGTGGCTTTAACTCGGTAGATTGGGCGAAATGCGTCCGTCACATTGACAGAGTGATTCGAATCCACCAGGTGCGATAGTATTGCACTGTTGACAGATTTCGTTATTCCACTGTTAAGCCAAGCTGGGTGGTGTTCCCGGACCCGTTCAGATAAGCGTCTGGTCGTGCGGCCTACATAACTGGTTCCACAGGAACAAGTGAATGAGTATACACAAAATGAGGCTGCAAAAACAGGCACTTTATCTTTCAGTCGTGGGCACAAAACCGGATTGGATGTGAAGTGGACACATAATTTAGCCGCATAGAACGTTGCACTAACTGCCCTTGTGAGTCTACGTGTGATAGTTTCAGCTAACGTGTCACCCTTGAAGAGTAACGCGATGTGTACAGTTTTCTTTTCTGCTTGGTACAGCTGGCCCCTTTCACTTTGTTGTTGCATAGCTCTGTTTAACAACCTTTCCGAGTAGCCGTTTTGTATGAATACTGTACGTATGAAAGTCAACTCTTCAGAGGTAGTATCATCCGTGCAAATTCTTACAGCCCTGTCCGTCAAACAGTTGATTAGATTTCTTTTCAGGGCAAGTGGTACAAAACTACTGAAATGAATGTACTGACCATTACACGTGCCCTTTCTGTCACAACATTCACTGTCACATAAACTTTCCAACCAAATTGGTCTTGGAGGAAATCACTTGAATCAAATTTCACCTGTTTTGGGGGTAGTCATCGGTACACCGTCGTCAGTTATGCCACTACCGCGATATGAAATTCATTGATGTTACTCATAGTGAAACCGTGTTGACCATCAAGCAAATAACATCAAACTGGCTTCATACGATTCCACATACCTCAGTGGTCATTCAGATTCTTGTGTGAACTATGATCATATTACATGATCGACTCTAGAAAAGATATAGTTGTTGTGTAAACTACAATCAATCGCTTGCGATTGCGAATGTTTTGTTAATTTGAGATGATATATTTAATAGGGCTCTTTCAGTAATAAGTTCAATAATGATAGGCACACGGAAGGTTACTGGTGTCATTTGAACGTTATTCACAGTTGGTCATCTAATTTCTGCATTCCAGTTCGAAGTGGAACCAGACCGGTGGTGTTAAGAGTGCGGGAACAGAAGCTAAAATCCGGGTCGTGGCAGAAGTGTGTCCAGTTGGGAAGCTCCAACATGAGAACATTACTAGTTTATAGATTGCATCCAGGCACGTGTGTTTACAAAATCACCAAAAATGTTAGCCGGGTTTTTGGATGCGTTAGAAATATGCGAGTTAACAAAACATGTTTAGTGTTCCGCTTCTGGAACCAACGATTAACAGTTTTCCTAGTCCCAGCGGTCAAATGAGTAACAAATAGAGCGTATATATGTAAACGATGGGATTTAGTCAAGTTCATCATATTCCCCTCTCTCAGTCAACTCAACATATCGAGTAATGTCTATTAAAGCAATTCTTTGTTGAAAGCTTATCAGGCTTAATGCAATCTTCACAGTCAGACATGTTGAAGTAACGGTAATTAATGGAGCGACTGAAGCGCAAATGTGTCCTCCAAGTTGTAGAAACGAAAGGCTGGGAGCTTTGAATATAGTTCGTTTTTTTAAACTACCGGCAGTCATGCGAATAGCAAGCGATATTTATTACTTCCTTCCACTTGAATTGCGAAGTTGGACCGTTGTATGAGGATGCTCGTTATTTTGTCGTTACGTCTTACAGATTATTGGGCGTGTAACTGTGACGAGTTCCCATCAGCGAACGACAATCCAGAAATACAGTCACGAATAATCGTTTTTCATAAGATAATCTAATCGATAAAAATTTCTAGATGCGGATTCTCGCCCGCTGCAATAACTCAACTAGTTGGATTGCTGTCATATGACATCTCCGTCACACTATTTCTGTCCAAAATGACATCGAATTCGATCTGGCTCAATCGACATCAACATAAGGCTGTATCACGGAAATCTGCGATGAACATCGCTAATTAACAGTACAGCAGAACGTTGATTTCACCGACTGAACTTAAATCTTTTCTCTGAATAAACGATACAACACTGGAGTCAATACATTGCACGAAAGATTTCAGACTCGGCGAAATCGCAATCCCTTTTCCTGCTAGTAGTGGAAGTAGTCATAGCTGCAGTACCAATTGTGGGGGATTGTCAGGCAGGAAGTGGGAGCATTCCAGCTCTCGGCGGAATACCCCAACACAGTGGGAGGTGCGTTCAAAAACCCACGGTGAGCGGATGGAGAACGGCGTGGGCGATCGGATGAGTCATCGCTCGACCGGATCGGACCAACGGGCGAGACGTGGCAGCCGAAATAGAATAAATGACCGAATTGAAGGCGTGATTATTCCAACACTCTCAGGAATATCTCGACACATCTGTGTATTACGTTCAAAGCCCACGGTTGATAGACGGAGGACAGCACGAGCGATCGGACAAGTTATCGCTCAACGAAATCGGATCAACGGCCGAGGAATATCACGCAGAAAACCCCCGGGTAGAAGGCGAAAATCACACACCTAAACCGGGTAGAAGTGCACACGACGCGTGAACGGAAACCTGGGGGTGTTGTGGACTGGAATGCTGACTCATAAACGCAAGCGCGCGCGAAGCATGTGAACTAGCGAGTTGGACAATAACGATTGTGCTCTATTGGACGCCTTTTCGCTACACAATGACAATAGTCATGTCATTTACGGTCTGAGTGCCACTACCATCCCAGGTTAAATTGGTAGTTTGGATGGCTAAGAGTTTCAAAGGGTTTCACACTCTATTGCACAATCAAATGTGCGAATGCAAGTGCCATTAGTCGCGTCACTTTTTCGTATCCTGAATCAAAATATGCTACCGTCAAGAGTAAGACAATAACTGCCGTCAGATGCGATAGGTGTTCATACTGTTGACCTGTATGACGAAGATGGAGCTGGTGTCATCGTTGTAGGACGTGTGTATCACCTCAAAAATATGACTGTGTAGCCGGTTTTCATGAAGTCATGAATGATATCCACTTGGAAATGATATATGGGTTCCCGATAAAAGTCACTGCAGGACATACGTTGGTTGTATTAAGGATTAGTAAATTCGGTTGGCTTATTGAGGTTCTTATGGTCAAAATCAACCGGTATGGGACGAGCCTACCGGCTGTGAATGAGCTTCATTGACTTTTCAGAATGAGTAACGTCATGATGGTGTCATAGCCCAAGGGCATCTGAAAACGTTAGATCGCTTCCGACGGGCAACTAACACCGGAAATTTGTGTTGTTAATCTCAAAAGGGAAGTGACTTCACGGTTGTTTACACAACCGAACTTACGATTTGGATAGAGACTTCATATTCTGCTGCTGGACGACATCTCAGGGAAACTCAGCTGACTGAAGTTAATGCGCTAGGTAACCGGAGAATTACAAAGAAGAATTTGGTCGAACGGCAACCCATTCAGCTTGTCAAACGAGAGCTTCGCTGCTAACATCCGGAAGGGTTCATTATTTAGCAAGCGCCTGCCATCACTTAAAGGCAGAGGTGATGTAAAAGGTTCCATTCTTTGTTCAATCTCTGAAGGTTATCATTACATGCTCAATAGTTTAATCAGGGTAAAGTGAATATCGCGATTACAGTTTATCTTATTGAAACCTGTCGAGACAAGGACAAGTTGATGACATGGATTTGATCGCAATTTGGCATCGGACGTCGTAAAAGGAACTGACTGTGAACCGTAGCTACAATTCGTTTAGGTAGCTTTATGTGTGGATAAAGCGGCCGGCCTGAAGCTAGCCGGAAACTCGGCAGCATTTAAGCGTGTGACGTCGATGTCCCGTAATAGATCGTTGTCCTTGTTTCAGGTTGCCTGATTAGTGACGGCATATACATCAGGTACATTAGTCCCAGCTACATAGGCAATCAATTACCAAGATCTCTCTGCGCAGTTAACTTCCCAAACAATTCAAATCCAACATGCGTGGATCGTAAATGTCATATTTACATCGCCTAACATTTAAGGCCAATGGACGGAAGTGTGTCATATCGCTTGCTTTCTCCTCAAAAACCCAGTCATTTTATAAACAGCTCATCTCTCATTCCTACTCACCAGCAAGTTCATGTTGTTTTTGTTTCTCAGGTTGAAGCACATATGGGGTCAGAGTTCCACTTATGTGCTATACTATTTACCGTTTCAGATGTACACAGTCCTAGCAACTTTCACCTATTATTAGACATCAGACATCACCATCAATTTGACTGAACGATCAACCAGATTCGAACATCAATATGTAAATTACAACCGGTTATGTCTGTCAGTTCTTCTAACTGACATACAACTGGGTACTATGATCTTTAGCACCAAATCAAGCAAGCAGAGTTTGAACAACAAGAGCTCGAAGAACTTCCTTTACAGAGACCTACTAACTGCCAGACCTAGCCATCATCTGTCTCACCTATCCTCAAGAATGACATTTCCACAACGTTCCCCGTTATAGGCAAAACTCTAGAGGTGGTACTTCAGAAGATATGTTGAGACAAACTAGGACATATTTCACCCAAGCATATGATTTATGTGTGAGTTACCTACGTTTCTGTGTAACGTTTTATTCAACTGTTTTTTAGGTCAGTGTATTATGTGACATTTGTAGAAGTGTGTGTTTGAAGCGAGCGAGAACGTTATGCTCGAAAGCAATTTGTGTTTTGGGAATTATCGTTCGGGTTGCGTCGCCTCACTTTTGTCGTCTATCATAAGCAGTAGTTATTTATCACCGTTGATCTCAAAGTAAGCTAGAGTTAAACGCCGTTTCGCGTTTTACCGATGCAGTCAACTTTAACTCTTCTTCAAACGCTGTTTATTTCATTTTCTGTGTTATTTGTGATATTCTGTTCCAGCTCTACAGCCCTGGTCCAGTATTGCATAAGTTCACTTAAGCGTTTGAAAAGTCCAAGTACTTATTCAAATGACATGTAATCCCAACTGCATTTCTGGCAACGTCGGATTGTCTAGGCTGAACATCATGCTCTACGCTGCACATACATTCTTGGTGACATATGCACTCCAGTAACATTAGAATCGTAAGTGTTCAATCAGCATAAATGTTGGGTTTGTTGAAGCGGGAAACAGGCACTCATAACTGATGATTTTCCAGGAAGTTAAACGTTTATTGCACAAACATTTCACATGCCTTATGTGATCACGTTGTGTGGTCTTCATTCCGCGTTTGATGCCAGTTCCCCTGATCTGCCTTGTTCACCAAAGCAGAAGTAGGTGCATGCTGAGTTATCTCAACGTATCCTTCATTGTCATCGATCGCAAACCTAAAGGTTGCATGCTGCGGACAAACAGATGCAAACATAATGTGAACACACACGCGCAGTCTTTTTCAGTTAGCAAATTGAACTCAGTGGGAATTTGTTTGATCGGGGAAACTATGGGCTAGTGAGACGAGCAGTGTTCAGCAAAAGTCCTTCACTGTGCCGGTACACATCAAACGTAAAAGTGTGAAGAATTGCGAACAAAGTTTAATAACTTTGCTCACAATTCTTCACACTTTTCTCAATAAGTCCTAGTTCGTTTAATCTGGGAAATGTTTGGATGATAGGATGAGAGTTTGACGTTATCATCTGCATCTCAGAATCTAAACGGGAATACAAACTAGTATATACCGCGGACGTCACTCTGTTACATACATATCGGTCTTGCAACGATCAGGCTTACCCCCGTTACTGTGAAGATTCACTAACCCCTTCAACAGAATGGCTAACCATCAACAAATTGAAGTCAAATCTTAGTTCTTTCATAATCACTTGTTCATTCAACAATTCTATATGCATGTACAAATCTATTTTTGCCTTGATAAAGTATGAGCTTAGTAGGGTGTCATTTGGTGGCGCCTGTAGTTAGTCCCTTGCATCGTTTCCAGTTTCATACACCTCCCACCAAGTTGCTTGACCAAACGACTCAAAACCGCTAGGTGCTTCAGGTGGACTGAAGCGAATCAGAATTGAAAATGAAACGTCATTCAAAAATGATCATGGATTAATTGCAAACTTATGCTCAAACTAAGTACCATCATTCTTCACACACAAATTATAGGTGACAAGAAGGAGACCCACGACAGGAACTCTTGGAGGTGCACCAAAATATCACTCTCAAGGTCTATAATTTCAAATTGACAAGTTTTCCTTATCTTGAGTTTATTTACTAGACTTGACAAGTTACTTACCGTATGAGAATTATTTATGAGAAAATGTGATAAAGAGCTTACACATGAAAATGTAGTCGGTCCTAATCAAATGTAAGCGGCGCAGTTTTTAACAAGATTGCCTCGGGAAGGCGCGCTATTTGTTGAGAGAAAAATATGCACTACTGATGTGTCCTAATGGGATTGAAACTCATGTTTACGAAACATTTTGGAAGGTGCTGGTTGAAGAGTTTATCTGGATACGGAGACCGAGATGAGTTGTGTGCAGTGTTCAAATTAAATCAACCAGCATTTCGACTATTCCTGCGTTATGTAAATTACCAAACGAGTTTAATGAGAATGAAAAGCAGTGGTACTAACAATCACTAACTGTGATTCCTCTTGAGGTAATTGAACAACATGACCATTACAACGAAGTAAAAGTGGCCGCTTGTTCAAGTATAATTACGTAGTCGCGCCCGCTTTGAAGTTACTGTTACGTCAGTCAGTGGGGTTGTCCCGACATGCACCAATGTTTGTCTTTGATAGGAAAGGCACTAGTATAATGTTTATTTTCAAAGGCGACTGTTTGCAAAGTTCACCCGAATGCGACAGTTAAGTTGTGAGTGATGTTTTCTTTTATCTTGTGAGATTTAGTGTTCGTTGCAGGTAGTTTAGAGGACTTTTCTTTAGAAAAGGAGAATTTACTTTTGATGGCAGAACACAGTAATGAAAACTATCAAACTTTTTTTGTCCTCATGGTCAAAACATCGCCATAACAATATAACTGTTCATGTGATAAACACACGAGGCCAAATATTCTGATGGCTGTTTCTGACAGCCGTGTCAGTGGCAGCGTCATCACTAAATCACCCAGTTTGCCTGTATGAGTTATTAGTTGCACACGTTGTTATAGCATTTAGAAAGATTTTTGTGTGTTATAGTTTCTGTGTTTGGTGATATAACGTGCCTTTTCCTTGCCAACCTCCTAATACGACTTGACTGCTTGACCTGGGTACCTGCTATGCGGCTTCACCTAGTCTATTTGCGCGGAGACAAGAAGAACACGATTGCGGAAGAAACACGCTGTATTGCCGACTACCAGTTCGACCAAAATGAATAAAATGTCAGTAAATATATATCATGAAATAGTGGCCAAATATGGCCATTTACTTGTTGAAGCACTGTCTGCTTGTTTAGGCCACTTCGCTACCAAATGGCCAAGTAAGGCCAATTCCATAGGTGTTCGTTTCTCGGGCTGGCGTGCACCCACGCTCACTTGCACGTATCTTCCTGGCTCGACACCCAAGCTCACTTTCATGTCTCCTGCTAGTTGGTCTGACGTGCCCCTCAGTGCTTTGTCTGATTTCGTCAGCCGTCACCGAAGGCCTGACTGGTTTGCTATGATGACTGATTTCATCAGCCGTCCCCAATGTCCTGACTAGATTGTTTTGGTGAATTTCCCTCCTAACAGTTGGTCGCTGAATAGTTTTGTTAGATGGTTTACATTTATAAATGAAAAGTGTGCGGAAGTGAATCAGATGTAAATTCAATGAATCTGTTGATTGCAATCATTGCAATAACGAACACGGAAAGATTGCAACAATGTTTAATAGGACGAGAACATTTAATGACCTCTGAGAATGGGCTTGCACAAAGAGTAGGAAACTTGTAATGCCAGTTGTCTTTCACGTATTTGCCAGTGGAACAATATTTCACAACTTCCAACCGATCCAGCAATAATCACAAAGTTGGGCAATGCGTTCCAATGTGAACAGACTCTCAATGTGAAGCAGTTCTGTCTACAGAGTAACTTGCCTGTTCCATCACTCAATTTCAACGAGTGACTTGTTAAACATTCATCCCTAATTAATAGGAGGAGATGTGCCAGTCGATGATCCGCTATGTGACGTTTTTTTGTAGATAGGAATTAGTTCACTATTGGTAGGTCTGTAATTAATTGTCGATTGACCTAATTCTGCCAGTCTTATCGAGTAAAGCGTTTTTCTGAGTCAAATAATTCGTTTAGTAGCCCGTCTAAGAAAACTTTCAAGAAATGTCGAATCTTTCCAAATCTTTCTATGGACGGCAAGTCTGTGTGGTAGTTTCCAGGTATGGGTGGATGACGGAAGTTAGTACTGTGGGAAACGTTTCAAGAAAGAATGTCCCGCAAATCTTTCCTAAAAGATCTAAGGTTATTTGCGCCTTCTTAGCCGTGGTAGTACAACTTGTAAACAAACTCAAACTGTCTGCTACTATGGTCCTTAGGTCTCACTCGCCCACTGACATGAGAAGTGTTGTGTCGTCAGAATAATAGTCAGTAGAATTTTATTGATGAATGTGCACGGCATTGCTGTTGCTGAAATTTTGTGGCAGGCTATTTTTCACGGATCACTAGTTTGGACAGTTAAAGTCATTCTGGCTGATTACCATATCCTCTGGGCCTTTGGAACTTGTCAGAGTTTTGACGTTGACGTCGCTAATCTGACTGTACTTCCAGAACAAGAAGAATGAACAACGAACGTTCTAAGATGGTCCTTTAGGGAACGCTACCGTTAACGCGAAATCACCCTGACAGCTGTCCATTCACCTTCACGGTGGACTTGTTTTCGGCTAGATTATTCTTTAGCCACTTGACTGATCGCTTATTGAGACCACAGCTAATGGGTTTCCGTGGCAAATTGGAGAGATCGGCCTTGCCAAAGGTTTTGGAGAGACCAAGGTAAATTACATCTGTGGCCAGCCTGCGTCGACAGTTTTTGTCCGAATGTCACAAGCAGTCATCAGATTCATGATGCACGAATATCCCGCACGAAAGCCATGTTATTCCTCTAAAATTCTTAACCTTTATCTCGGAGTAAGTGACTCAGTAAGCTCTCCATTACTTTAGTAGATACTGAAATCAAGGTTATTGATCGATAGTTTGCTCGGTCATATCTACATCCAGCATGGTAGCAGCAGCGTCAGCACAAATTGTTTTTGAACGCACAGGGTGGAATTGTGACGTTTGGTAGCCAAAGCCTCAGCCAACCGGACTGTTCGTTTCCAGTTACTCTGAGAAATCGCAGAGAATGCGTCTGGAACTTTGACTCTGTTTCGTGTTTGGATTATGTGCCTTGCAGTTGACGATGCTGAGTGCCGTCCGTTGACATCTGTACACGAACCTGACGTTCCTAATTGAATTTCTGGCCAATTGGAAACAGGCTGCTTGATACGAGTAACCAGTCGTCTGTTTGTCCTCCAGATGGAGCCTATACTGCAGCCATACGATTATTTGTATAAAGACTGGGGTTTGACAGACTTAGACTAATTTTGTAACTGAGAATTCTGATTCGCCGCATTATGCACAGTTTTGTGGCGTTATAGACCTTAAATACAACGGCTGTTAGGCGCTTCCACTTTATTGCTGACTGGTTATCTCCTAGAAACGGGAGTTCTAAATATACTGTCCACTTCGGTACTGTCGTTACTTCTACTATTAGGATGACGGCTCTGCTGCACCTTCTAATAAACCGCAAGGGATAGCCATTGACTTCCAGAGTGTCCGTCAGTGGCTGTAGGTTGTCTTCTGTGCCAATCCTTCGTGTTGTGAGGGAAAATCGACATGATTGGGCTTCTCTTATGCTGCACCGGACAAAAGCTTCCGAAGTGCATATAATCTCTTGTCCAAGTAGGCTTCCTGTAAACTGATCTTCCTATCGTACCATCTAATCTTCAGGTGACTAGACTATCCAGGTACGGAAGATACTCATTCACTTCGTTCTCTCATATTAGATTTAAGTTCGAATGAACTTGGTTTAACTACAAGAATAGCATATATAAATCATTCGAGCCCATAAAATTGACCAGATGCAGGACGTGGTATTTCTCAAACCGGACAAAGGCTCTGGCATTGTAATCTTGAATAAAGCTGACTATGTGATGAAAATGCGCACCGTCCTGGCTGACGATAGAAAGTTCAAAATTAACCGTACGCCAGATAATAAGATTCTAGTGGAAAAACAAATATCGAGGAAGTTGCAAATTCTTTTGTTGCATGGATATATAAGTGAGCGAGAGTATAGACAGTTGAAACCGATTGGAAGTAGTACACCAAGAATGAGAGGATCACCCAAATTGCACAAAGCCGGTGTCCCCCTGAGACCTATCCTCGCCATGAATGATTCAACTTATCATAACCTTGCTCGATGGCTAGTTCAGCTCCTTGATCCCATTCGTAGAACCCTCAGCTCCCGTTCTTTGAAAGATTCTTTTGAGTCATGTGATATTTTGGAGAACATTTCGGTGAGTTCCACACAAAAGATGTATTCAATTGACGTTGACTCGCTATTCACAAACGTTCCATTACATGAAACAGTTGATTATTTATGTAATTTTATTTTGATTCATAATATTTCTTTGCCCATCCCTGTTGATTACCTTAAAGAATTGATTCTTATGTGTACGGAAAACATTCGGTTTGAATTCGATGGATGTGCTTATAAGCAAATTGATGGTGTAGCAATGGGCAGTCCGTTGGGCCCAACATTGGCTGATATTTTTCTTGGAATGGTAGAAGATGGACTATCAGATTATATTGACCGTTCTTTGCTTTATAAGCGTTGTGTCGATGACATTCTAATATTTACCGATTTTGATCATTTTATTACTCTTTTACATCAGTTTAATACCACTCATCAAAATCTCCGTGTCACACATGAACAAGAGCTCGATAACTCACTACCATTCTTAGACGTCCTTATTTCTAGGCGTTTCGACGGTACACTTAGTAGGTCTGTTTATCGAAAAGCCACATGGAGTGGGCAGTACCTACAATTCTCTTCATTCGCGCCCATGGCTTACAAACGTAGTTTAGTGTGAACTGTTTTTCACCGAGCAAGGGAAATATGCGCAGCCGATCATCTAAAGGCTGAAGAGGAGC
>JTDE01002154.1:0-15121 GCA_014338405.1 Paragonimus skrjabini miyazakii | reverse complement strand
TGATGTTTCGTTCATTTCATTGTTTTGTCGCCAAGCCCTTAACCTATATAACCGAACATTTTATGTAATCGACTGATGAGAATAAACAAAATGCTTGCATCTCGCAATGTATGTCTTCTTGCCGTCTTAATGAACTGCATAAAGGGAACTCAATGTTTCAAATTTCTTAGTGTTATTAAAATCTTCAAACATTTTATCCAAATATTCTGTTTTGTCCAGCAGCATAACCCCTGGGCCTTTGTCAAGACCTAACACCTTCAGGTTCTCGCTTTGGTCTTATTTCTCTTTTGAAGTGTGAGTAGGTTGTGACGCTTTCATTTTTGCTTCTGATGTTGGTACGCGACATTCACTAGTCCGCTTCTCAGCCAAATTCAATTTTCCACAGATGTTGGCAAGTGTTACTGAAGTTGATCATAAAGATATTCAAGACTAAGCACGTGACTCAAGTTCCAAAATTTATTTGGTGGTATATCAAACTTCAGTACTAACGAGTGAGCTTCCATTTGAGGGCGCGATAAGCTTCTTGATGACAGGCTTTAATCATCAAACGTCACAGTCCCACCCAGTTTGTTCACAAACAAGTTGTGTTGACGCTGCGGTTATTCTGGTAGTCGGCATTCACGTAATTTTTGTTTCTAGTTTTTGTGTCCGTCTGCTAAATTCGTTAATTCACGACTTCTGCTGTGTGGAATTTTGTTTCGTTTAAAATTAGTTACATGTTCATGTATTCCGTGAGTTCCACAAAAAAGATGTATTCAGTTGAAGTTGATTCACTATTCCCAAACGTTCCATCAGTTGAAACAGGTTTTATTCATCTGTTCTTGTCGGCCACCTTAACGAACTGATTGTTGATGAGTAGTCGGATATTTGGTTAATTTCAAATTGAACATCACCCACAATTGGTCATAGCTGTTATATTTCCGTAGACGTTCCAGTCGGTCCCTTTCGAAAAGAAGCTCAAGACTCGAGTTTCGCTCTCATTAGAGCACGTCAGTAGTGCTTATCCTCGCCACTGCCGGGATTAGAACCACAGACACGCTGTTCATGAGGTAACCGTGTTTACCACTGCGCCATTGACCTCACGTTAGGCACGACCGAATTATCACATGTGAGCGCTCAACCACTTTCGCTTGTGAGTGATGATCAGGTTGCCCGATCGTCTCGATGGGAGACACAGTTACTGCCCGTTAACTCCAATCGATAACCCCGTAACTAGGACTTCCTAGACAGGTCGAGATCTCCGATCTCATTGAACCTGTTAGGCGATATTTTAGAGTACTGATGAGTTGTCGGGGAGTTGGTTAATTTCAAATTGAACATCACTCACAACTGATCGCAGCTTTCGCACACTGACGAGCTCTAATAAGAGCGAAGCTCGAGTCTAAGGTTTCTTTTCGAAAGGGGCTGACTGAAAAATCCATGAAATGTGAAAGCTGCGGTCAATTGTGAGTGACTTTCAACTTGGAACTGATTCTTGTTTATGCGGATAACATTCGGTTTGAGTTAAATGGTTGTGCTCACAAGCAAGTTGATGGTGTAGCATTGAACAACTCGTTAGGCCCAAAATCGACCGATATTTTTCTTGGAATGGTCGAAGGTGGATTATCAGGTTATATTGACCGTTGTTTGCTTGAAAACGGTATGTCGATAACATTCTAATATCCACCGACTTTGATTATCTCATAACTCTTACATCAGTTCAATTCCATTCATCGAAATCTCCTTATCATTCATGAATAAGAGTTAGGTAACTCACTACCATTGTTAGACATCTTTATTTTCAGGCGTTTAGATGGTACACTTAGTAGGTCTGTTTACCAAAAAGCCACATGGAGTGGACGTTACTCACACTTCTCTTCATTTGCGTCCTTGGCTCACAAACGTAGTTTGGTGCGAACTGTTTCTCACCGAGTAAGCAAACTGTCCACGGCCGACCGCTTAAAGTCTGAGGAGGAGCTCTTAAAGTGTGTTCTGTTTGCGAATGGATATTTGGCAAAAATTAATGAAAGGCATTGCAGGGAACGAATGGTTACCTCCAAACCACAAACAGTACGGAAAAAGCAGGTTTTCATAACCATTCCTTACGCATTTGTCCATAGTATTACCGATGTAAGCCGAAAGTTGAAATCAGTCATTGCTCGCGCATATCCCGCAGCGGAATTGCTCTTTTTGCTTTCCATCCGCAGGATGAATCTCCACTGCCTCGATCGTTCTTTCTCGGAAAACTCTGCCCCTCATGTTATCTACCGGTTCACTTGCAGTCGCGGTAACTCACACATTAGCAGAATGGATAGAAACTTACAAGTGGCTGGTGCAAACAATGATTCAACGCGGGTCGGTATGCCAACATCCGAACATACATCTGGCGTTCTTGATCGCAAAACATCTAATCGCAACAGGTCATGTGTTTGACGCCGTCACTTCGTTCCCAGTCTTATTGCGTGATCACAATGGGACCGAGGCACTGTTGATCAAGCGTCACGCACCGGCCCTTTATTGGCAAAAGGTGCTGACGTAATCAATTTCGTTACCACGGCAGTGAGCCCTGATTGCACCCATGTGATGTACGTTCATCTCGTTGTTTTGTCGCTACGCCCTTAACCATTATAACCGAATGTTTTATGTAATCGACTGACGACAATGAACGAAACGCATGCATCTCGCAATTTAGGTTTTCTTTCATCTTGTTGATCTGCGGGAAAATCGTCTGGCGCAATACTGGCGGCAATTTTATTGGGTTTTTTGACAGTGTACCCTTGTCTCCTTCCGACCTCACTCAGACGATAGTAAGTAAGTATCAGTACATCATTTTTCGGCCAGCTGCGAGAAAAAATTTTTGTGTTTCATCTTTGATTGTAAGCTTTAACGTATGTTTAACCCTGATTAACTTGACTATGTAGATAGCTGACACTACAGTATATGGTTTCGTCCACTCTATGGGGACAGTAAAGTGCAATACAAATGAATAACGAGCAAAACATGTGAAAAATGTTTTGCTTGCACCATTATGCAAAACATCCTTTGTAAACAATTGTGAACATACTGTATTTTTCACTAGCCGTTCAGCAAAGAATCCGTAAAAGTACAAACCTAACGCTCAGTGGAAAGAATTTACAACAGAAGATCTAAAAACGGATAAAAACACGATCACGTTGCTACCAAATGATCTAAACTCGAGTGATATAAATGTCAAGTGGTCAGTGTGTTTAACAGTGTGTTAGAAATGAGGATGTCCGGTCTGACGTTGTTCAGTCTATTCTACATTACGTTCAGTATTGTTTCATGTGAGTATCTGTTTGCGAACACGTAAAATTTTGTGTTAAATATTTAGTTACACTTCTCAGAAAACAATGCAGGATTTGGAGAGTGCCCATGTGTGCTTTGAAATCAGTGACTGTTTTAAACGTAGTCTAATGTCTTTCAGGTGGCTATTGATTGAATTCTATTTAAAACATTGCGTTCCCTTAATCGATTTAGTCAAAACAGAGAGGAGACATATCGCGAGATGTTAACATTTCGTTCTACTCTCATCGGTCATCAAAGTAAAACTAGCACATTTTATACAAACTGCGTATAGCAACAACAATTGAACGAACCAACCACGTAGTTCTGACTTTTCACGCGCTAATAGTTCAACCAATTCCACGGCAAGGAGATTGATTGCGTCAGCACCTTCTGTGCACACAAAACTGGACGATGTTGTTTGATTAGCTTTGCCTCGCTAATCGCCAACAGTCTCGGGTTATGACTATGTAACAATATCTTGAACGATTTAACAGGGTCAGCTAGGTGACCGGTTGCTAAAACGTGTTTGGCGATCGATGAAGCCGGGGTTTTCGAGCTTGTTACAGTCAGTAGGTCGTTTTTCGAGATTGCCGTTGACAACCACTTAGGAATGTGCTCTGCCATACGCTGATGCAAACGCCGATCTGTCCTGGCTATGTAGACGTCATTGCAACTGTAAGTGAACTGGTAGATTACGTGGGCGACGGACTGATCGGTTGAGTGTGTATCACCGCTATGAAGAGGCAAGCCCCTAGTGCTTAGCAGGATGTGTAGTTGGGCAGCTGGGTAGGTGCGTTGCAACGCCGACATCAATTTGTGACTAATATTGTTAGTCAAGTGGCCACCTTTGAATTGAATTCGCAGAAATGTGTTCTTTTTCTACGCACTGCAGCCTACCACTTTTGGTTCTTTCATCATACTGTGGGTATCCACAAGCTTTTCAGGGTGGCCGTTATCCATCATCGTTTCCCTAATAAACTCTTCTTTTTTCTCCAATCGATCTGCTGTGCAAATCATTCTGGTTCTGTGGAATAACGTTTTCACTAGCCCCCGTTTATAAGCAATAGGTGCGAAGCTGGAGAACTGCAAATATTGTCCACTCCAAGTTGGTTTACGATAAACTGATCGTCGTAATGTACCGTCTTGACGTCTGGTTATAAGAATGTCTAAGAACGGCAAGCAATTATTAACTTCCACATCATAAGATACAGACAAGTTTGGGTGGAGGGTGTTCAAATAGTTATAAAATGAAGTAAAAATTAAAGATCTTACTCCCGCCTCACTGGACAACGCAGACTGGTCTCGTGCAAAGTTGGTTGATATATCGCACGGGTTTATACCGGCCTCATACGCTAGCATTGTTATTCCGTTATTCCGTTGTCTGATTATGCGCTAGTAAGGCATACTTCAAGTTACAACAGCGACATAGTCCTCTTTCTTCATTATGCCAACGTCAGACCCTTTGCCTGGCTTGAGAATGACTAGACCAGTCATTTCTTTGAGCTCCTTGATGGCTCTGTAGTGTTCTGTGGACAAACAACAATGCTAGAAAGAAGGCGGAAAAGGTTATTAAATAAAAGTCTCTAAACCGCCGAATTGACTGGGTGAGATGAGAGGGCGACTGTTCACTCCCAGCGAAAATCCATCACTCAGGGGAGACAAATTGAAGGTTCTGAAGGAAACAATCAAGACTAAGGGCCCAGCCAACTACTTCTCATATGTAATTGTGAACACATAGAACAAACTGCCGTTTGAAGTGATTTCGGCTTTCGAATTTAAACGTAAGATTGGTACATACATGTTGGAAATATCATCGGATCTGGAGTGATGATGTCATCGAAGCTTAGAGTTCGCGTATATAAAACTACAATAAAGGTTGTGCTATTTCACGATGGCAGAAAGAAGAAGAGTTTATTAGGGAAACGATGATGGATAACGGCCACCCTGAAAAGCTTGTGGATACCCACAGTATGATGAAAGAACCAAAAGTGGTAGGCTGCAGTGCGTAGAAAAAGAACACATTTCTGCGAATTCAATTCAAAGGTGGCCACTTGACTAACAATATTAGTCACAAATTGATGTCGGCGTTGCAACGCACCTACCCAGCTGCCCAACTACACATCCTGCTAAGCACTAGGGGCTTGCCTCTTCATAGCGGTGATACACACTCAACCGATCAGTCCGTCGCCCACGTAATCTACCAGTTCACTTACAGTTGCAATGACGTCTACATAGCCAGGACAGATCGGCGTTTGCATCAGCGTATGGCAGAGCACATTCCTAAGTGGTTGTCAACGGCAATCTCGAAAAACGACCTACTGACTGTAACAAGCTCGAAAACCCCGGCTTCATCGATCGCCAAACACGTTTTAGCAACCGGTCACCTAGCTGACCCTGTTAAATCGTTCAAGATATTGTTACATAGTCATAACCCGAGACTGTTGGCGATTAGCGAGGCAAAGCTAATCAAACAACATCGTCCAGTTTTGTGTGCACAGAAGGTGCTGACGCAATCAATCTCCTTGCCGTGGAATTGGTTGAACTATTAGCGCGTGAAAAGTCAGAACTACGTGGTTGGTTCGTTCAATTGTTGTTGCTATACGCAGTTTGTATAAAATGTGCTAGTTTTACTTTGATGACCGATGAGAGTAGATCGAAATGTTGACATCTCACGATATATATCTTCTCTCTGTTTTGACTAAATGAACTGTATTTGGTATAAGTATGTACACACATAACCATACGACCTAGATGTTATAAGAAATGAGATCTACTCTGATTGTTTTTTTCTAACCACAATCTTTGTAGCCTAGACTCACTGTACACAATAAAATGAAATTACGGAAGTGCGAATGAGCCTTTCTTTTTTTAGATAAGTTTGTACTGAGATCACCTTCGAAGTCCCCAAAATCCTGAACTCCCCGCGGCGTGAGGGTTGCCTCGCCAGTACCACCGCCCTGGCCCACATTACCTTGTGAATGTAACCTTACTACAAACCACTAGCATCAAAGTTAGTGTGTTGGCGTAGGTATCGCAGTTTTAAATGTAAGTATATTAGGAATCTGCGCCATCTCTACCATTGTAGGCTACATTCACTAGGATAACAATGTTTTAGCTACTGCCGTTGGGGACGCCGCCCAACCAGGCTGACACTTGTTTGAATCCTGAAGGTCAACTGGAAGTTCCGTTGACATTCGTCCTCTCTGGCGGCTGCCGTGCGGTTGTGCTGAATGCTCTCTCACGTCCAGCTCCCTAGCGCACTTATTCGTTGCGTTGAAGTCCGCTTGTGTACGGTGACTTCCGATCCGTGTTAATATAAGGCTGGGGACACCTTGGGTGTACGAACCCTGGAGCTAGCATCACGAAAAGTTTAATATTCAGTGACGAAGCATCTGAACAATATGGTATCAACCGTCCTGCAGATCAGTACACCGCAAACTGGGTTCGACTATACGGAAGAAGAGCTAATGATTTTGGCTTTCATATGTTGCTTTCAGATTAGAAAACTGACCGATTAGTTATAGCTATAAAAAATGAACAGTTTACGTTATCTTGCTGGATGAACCATAAACTGAAACATCCACGTAAACTGGTGGGCAAATTTGGGTCTTTGAAAGTTTAGTGATGTGGAAGTCAAAAGATCTGCAGCTGGTGCTGACTCTCCGGTAAATGCCGATCCAATATTCTTGAACATTTTGTAGTGCGGTTCAGGGTAGCGGAAGTTTTCATAATGCCTTTTTCCCAGAGATGTGTTTGCCGGCAACGACTCTTATTTGTTGGCTCCAGGTTAACTGAAAACTGCCCACTAGAATGTTGTCGGGAGAATGCAGTTCGTTAATGATGACCCATTGGTGTCAGGTGTTTATGGTGAACTGACATTCCGGGCTCTATAAATTCCCATATGAGGCCGTAACATTGTGGAAACTTATCGGGACGAAAACATCCACGGAAACTTCCTTCGAAACATAGTGTAAACTGTGCTGCGATTGCCTTCTGTGTGGTAACCAGCCACCTAGTCTGTCCACCACTGGCAGCACTTGTCTTTTTCTGCATTCTCAGATTTCATCCTGCAGCTACCCTATTAGCACAGTTTCAGCGGTGCATAATTGTCTTTGCGTTCACAATCGTCGGATAACAGAGGTTTTTCTACAGACCACCGTGTTTTCGTATCTATGTTAGTCAGAAATCTAATTAGCTTCAGTACAACACGTTTAATGTTTGTACTATTGGCGTAATTTGACAATGGACAGTTGAAAGCGACTGTCAAATTGGAAGGGGAACAAAACAAACGGCAGACCTTCGTGGATCGTTCATTTTGGGCCTTCGCCGGTTGCTGAAAACTAGGCTGACGGTTAGCCGTTTATATTCGTGTTCAGTCGACGGTCAGTTAGCATAGCCGGGAGTCACCTAAACAGTGTTCATTGTGCATTATTTCGGGTTAGCCCTTGATGACTAATCCAATATGCTCATCCTTTTGTATCTACTTTATGATAGTCATTCACTAATTCCACGGTACCATTTAGAACTATTCAGACTAAGATACATACTGTTAAAAAGATTTATTGATTTGTGCACGGTGCCAGATTGCACGAATCAACGAAAGAAGTTTTCCATTAAACCGAACAATCAATACAGTCAAAAATAATTGTATTCTCAAGATTGAATTGTCGTAGTTTTCAAAGCCAATGATCATAGACACATATTTTGTCAAGGTTGAAATGCACAGAAATTTTCGTGTCTGCTCCCTATGCATTGAACTATTGCTTGTTTATTTAATGTAACATTGTAGCGCAATGAAAATATCATTTTCGGTTGTTCAACCGTACGCCAAAACATAATAACAAACCGCACTGAATATGTTGACGTAGAAGGTTAAAAAGGTGGACATCATTCGCTTTACGACACAATAAGGGATTACTTCGCGCTGAAGAGGAATGATAGCCACTTTCCCATAAAAAGTGCTACATATGAATCCGTTGATTTCCTAGTTCCTACGATTTTGATTTACTCCAATGTTGCTCATATTTTCAATCAAATTTGTATTCAATCACTCAACCTTCGTAGAATTGTGTGGTACGTTCACACTTGTTTGGCCTTGGTTTGCCAACGTTCATTCCGATTTACTTAATTGAAGAATTCCGTGAGTTAGCAGTAATTGATCAACAATAGTTTACATTATCGTCTACCTATAATGCCATCACAAATACTTTTCAATTTACATCAAGCAAAAGGCGTAAATGGAACACAAACGGAAGAAAATGTCGCATATCAAAAATCCGTACATGGCGATGGGTATTTAATGCAGCATCTTGTTGATGGCGACCTGGAAACGAATATCGCCCCGAAATCCACTGGAAATCTACCCATATTCTTTGTGGACTTGGATGGTCTGTATAATTTAACATCTATACGTTTACACGCTCAAACCTATGCACTGGAAAGTGAGTTCAGACCGATTTGTTGTGATTTAGCAAATCTAGCGTGAATGTAAAGCAGTATTTTCCCCAAACATATCTTAATAGAATAGTCAAAAACGTCAGTGTGCATGATTTATAGCTTGGTAAATTTCTCTGCCTGTTACCAAGTACACAGATGTTTGCCGTGCGTATTAATGTTCGTGACTAAGCTATTGAAATCCACATGGATCGGGTCGACAGATGTGTAGTTAACGATAATGCATAAATTGTATTAAACTGAATCATCACTAATCTGGGAACAATCAAAAGTAAATTTCATTCAAAAGATCTTTGCAAAGATAACCTTTATATCAAAGGGTCAGTATTTGAAGATGCGCCTCCCGCATCGCACCTGCTGTACGATTCAATGGAGGTTTATCGGTAACCTACCCGTGATTGCATGCTGCAGGGTTCACAGTCATCCATTAAGGTAGGTAGTGTTTGCTACTGTCTACAACTGTTCTGTGTGATGATAAAGCCTGAAACAGCCACGTTATTTAAAACGGTCAGACGCTGATACTACGAGAACTATTGAACCTAACAGACAACCGTGCCAGTTTTATGCTGGTATAAACGTTTTGCTTAATACTGAGGCTGCACAGGGAGATATCATCAAGAAAATGAAACGTTTGCATGCACTGCACGTTTTTGTCGTTATTAGCTGTTTGGGATCAGACCAACAGTCGAAGCACTCATCAATGAACTTTAATCCGGAAAGCAAGATGGGTGATTTTGGCCTAAGTTTCCCGCGGATGCTGGAAGCAACAAGTGGACGATAAATTACTCACCATACTTGGAAAAGGATGAACAATACCGCCTTTTCGATCCAAATTAGTCCTGTTCGAAAGAGTCTATCATTGGGAAGCTGTTCATTTATATGTTTCATCTTTCCTTATTCTCGTGCTTGGCTCGGTAGATTTCCGTTAGTAACTTGATGTACAATAACTGATACAGCATTTAAAGCACGTGAATGTCCTCGTTAATTTACCATTGAACTAGTCATCAAATAAACTCATGTTTTGACTGTAGATGGAGCGGGGTTGAATGTGCCGTTTTCTCTGTATATCTGGGCAAATTATACTCCCCGATGTGATATGTACTTGCATTATCCATGGAAGCTGATTAAAAGTGGTCTGGTTTTCATGAGAAACAGAGAAGAAATTGTGATACGAGCCTCAGTGTCAACCCAGTATATTATCATCATGATGGATGACTATGAAAAATTCATGGGGAAGCAAATAGTGAGAATGAGTGAAATTCGAGCATTTGGAAGCAAAATAAAGGATGGATATGTTCCTGCAGAACCATCGGAAGGATCTATCAACATTCCGTCAAACCTGGTGAGTTGAAATGGTTATCAACCTCTGTATAGATATAGAGCGTAAAGAAAATTAAAGAAAACATTGATTCCGAACAGACTAAGTATTACATAATTGAAACATTTTCTATTCATTTTAGAGGACATTGAAAGAGAAGGTTGAATTTGGTGCACGTAGTTGGACCTATTTCAAATATCACCTGAATCTAACAGGTTACGAGCTGGAAGATTATCACACGGATGAAATCCAACAGGCAATCCGACAAGTTATCAATAACTACGGGGAGTATTTTGCTCATCATGCACCATGTGACTGGCATAATTATATTTTGTCAAACAGAACATTTCTTGCTATGTTGAACTACAACAAGTTGTTGCTCGCTCAAAGTGGTGCGCAAGTGACTCGAATGCCAGGATATTCTCGGATACTGGGTGACGTACATCAAGATGCCAGACCGACTTCATATTGTGTTGTGTTGAATGTAACACAGGCTGGAAACTGTTTCCCTGTTGGGGCGTATGCAAAAGCAGGCGAGACATTTCATTACAAGGTGAGAAGGTTGTCGTCAAATGAGCCTTCGGAATTTCGCATTAGAGTCAATCCACAGACGGACTATGTGAGTGAACGCACAGAATTTCGACGTTGGCCATTGGTGACTGCTGCTAAGTTGCTAAAACTGGAAGATAATTTTTCCACACCAGTCGGTGGTGTGATCACATTGACAATACCAGAAAACAGTACTATTAAAATATGCTTTCGAAATGTTTATCGTTATCCGTGGTTTGATATCCGGAATCCGAGGTCCATTGATACATGGGAAGAGCAGCAAATCCGATACCCCCACGTTCCATTCACAATGGTAATGGGAGATAGATTGATTACAATGTTGGAGACATCATCCTTCTTGAAAATGAACAAGGAAGATATGCTTTTTTCGGTGAACTATTATGACAACGCGATTAAAATGATGCACAACTACCGCGGTACTGATTTTGCATCAGATTCCTTCATGGGTTTCGTTATTGATGAACAACTTGCCTTTTATTGGGGTCATTCTGGACATATGGGGCAAACAATGATGGGTCATAAAGACTGGGAACCATTCTTCCGGAATTTATCTTTGATTAAATCAGGCAAAGCCATCTATATCAATCATGAAATAGGTCATAAAATGCAATTAACTGATATAACATTGATGAACGGAGGAGATGTTACAAATGAACTATATATCCCGTTGGTTCAAAAGCATCTGCTGAATATACCCGCCTACAACATCGGTGTTTATCCGGGACTAAGCTATTCAGAAATCCATCAACTTGTTAACAACTGGAAGGACAGAACATACAGAGGTGTTCAACTAAGTTATTACAATCTTCTTGGACACTATTTTGGTGAAGGCTTGGTTGGCAATGTGCTGAGCAAAAAAGTAGCAGATGGCATGGGGCTGGAAAGCGAGGCAGATAAAATCCATTACTGGGTGAAAGCAGTCAGTTTCGAGTCCGGTTACAATCTGGTTCCTTTTCACCGTCTCTGGCAATTTCCAATGAATCAAAGTACAGTGAATGCCACGCAACATCTACCCTGTTTCTTTCCGAACGATGCTCTGACAAGTCAAGTTACAGAATTGGTAGAGGAAATTTTGAACGAATATGGTAGCGATTGTGCCAGAAATGATTCAGCTACTGTTGAATTCAAAGGAAATCTTTATCGTGGAATAAACATTACTGGTACACAATTTATATTTTTCCATCCGTATAAGCTGTGATCAGGTTAATCTTTGTTTAGTTCTGTAGTAAATTATAAAATTATCCCCTATTCTTTTTCGTTGTCGAGGTCGACCTCGATTGTTATTACTTCTTCCTTTTATCCTTTTTTTTGTTCTTGTACTAATACACAGTTGCGTGACCTTTCATAACAGAAGCTCTCCATTCAGATCTCTTTCAAATTGAACAGGGGATTAATTAATTGGCTGCAACAATCGAACTGATGCAAGTATTGTTTTAGTGTTGTTAGTCACGTTTATGCTTAGAATGTTGGCTTTTGTGCCACAATTAGGAAATATACAGGCACTGACTCAATGACCATTGGCATGGTGAGCACGCAAACACGATTACTAGTTTACTAGAACTTTTGAACATGTGAGGCTATGTCTAAACAGTGATGGGACTCATGGTCAGCAACCTAGCTTTAAACAGGATGTGATTCAGGAACACTACACCTTGATCAGTTTGGTTTAATTATGGTTGTAGTATCATGGGTCCATGAACTTGAGCACAGTGAAATTGTCATCACGAATCGGGTTGATATACAGGTCACCGATTTGAAATACAAACTTTCCAATTCAAGTGCGATCCACCACTCTCTTCACATTCAGTTTACTAATCAGTTACATATTCAACAATTCACCAAACGAAATGGATATTGGACGTACATCGGGGTGTAATTTCAAATTAGTTAAACAATGTTGCTTATATTTTAGTATGTATACATCATTTATACATCTTATATATATACCTTATATATCTTATATATCTTATATATACATTTTATACATCATTTGCGTATAACATAGAACCCACCTTACAGTGCTCACATGGATGTGAATGCTACGTGAGACACGGCGTAGTAGATGTTCGTACGAATCGATTATAAATATTTGAAGCCAACGGATAAAATGTCTTTCTGTATAAGACCATTCACGAGAGATAACGGAATGATCTTCGCTGGTCGACAGAACATCCATTCAGAAATGTTGATTCGATTTACACTCACAAATGAAATTTCACTTCCCAGAGTGTGTACTGTATAGTTTTACTGTTTGTTCAAAGAACGCTAAATAACTTCACAGTTTCCTTCGTTCAATAAAGTGATAGAGAGGTGTGTATTAGGATCACTTACGAGGCGCATCACCAGAACTGTTTCAATGATAAGTGAACTTTGCTTTTTTTTTTATCCGCTAGGTCCTCCATGTATTCCGTATTATTGGTATGCGAAGAGACATTAACGGTCGGAGCATGCACACAGACACACACGTTATCCATTTAAAAACGACATCTCCAAACTGGCTAAACTTTCGTAACACGCTCACCTATAATAGAAAAGCTTTGCATAGTTTTGCCATATTGAAGTAAATTAGAAAGCATTTGATCCATTTCAACACGATCTCGACAGTTGTGGAACAGTTAGATGGGTGTTTGTTAGATATTCCCAGGCACTGGAAAGCTTCGGTCGACGTTTACAAGTTGAATTCAGTCTGTCTTGTGTCCCTCTCATCAAGCACCTACAGGTACAGAAGATGTGCAAACTATATGTTCTGAGTAATTATATGGCAGACAGGTTTGTCACCTTGTTATCCTATTTAATTCTCAGTAAGCAAGTGGAATAAACGCAGAATTACACAACCATCTGAAACCCCGTTTGGTATAAGTGTTCAATTGAGTAGTGTTACGTTTAACTAATGATGATCACTAAACGTAACGAAGATATGAAATACTTACAATGCGATGGTTAGAAGGCAGTCGGAAGTCATGTAGGTCAGTTATGTTTGCTTCCCTTTTGCTTCCGTACGCCTACTAACTTTGCTACTTTGTTATTCATCACAGAACTTAATGGTCCACTGTCAGGGTTACACCATTGCTCTATTCAGCTTGCTTTCTAACTCCTCAGTGTGACGGTACCCTAGTCCTCTTTGATAGCATTCTCAACTTGTGGTACCCTGTAGGTTCTCTATAGCGTTAAGATTAGGCGATTAGGTTTGCGCATCGACTCATTAGAACGGCTCGTCTATCGTTGCAGTTTCAGTGTACAATTTTACATCCCGAATGAAGTAGGTTTGTCTGAACACAATTGTGCACACCACCTTTTGTTGTTCGGGAAATCTACATACTATTCGTTTGTGCGTGCCACACACTACTCGACACTGTATTGTACGCTTTTGGTTTTGTCGGTCGTACTAATCTACAATGAGTTGTTTGCCGAATTTCTCACTGTTGGCATTTCGGATGTGAACAATTTCGAAAGCTAACATCATGGCACTGGTCATACGATAATGGTTTCAATCATCTGACATTTTGCATATGAAATTCACGATTCAAGGTGATGAGATATGTGTATACCCTGGTAGTAAGTGGAAGAAACCAAAGCCCCCAGCATGCACCTGATCAACAAAATGCGCAATGTGCGAATATTTTCTGTTATTAAAATATCGACTTCTATGGGCCATTCAGTTTCATTGATTGTGGTGAGCTTTTTGAGACAATTTTTTTTAAAAAGCATTATTAAGTAGCACAAGGTTTGTTTTCTTGAATGAGAGGAACAATTGCTCATTTGTCTGTTTTTACAACTACAGTCGTGATGCTGACGTCGCTAGGCCGATCAAGCGTAAGGGCTACCAACAAGTTGTTAGAATCTGCTACGATAACGTTCGTTTACAAGTAATCTTGGCTTGTAGATTTACCTACTATTCGACATAGACTATCAAGAAGCTATAGCGATAAATGGATTGTTTCACTCGACAGGATGTAAATAATTTTATCGGCGAACTAAGTTCGTTGATGTAACCGTCCATCCCGGATGACTTAATTGGTCACCTTACTGTTTCATTCAGTCTAAACATAACGTCCGCCTCCCATTGGCACGGTCTTTGAATTCGCGGGTGTTGGTGCACTATTTACTGACCAACTGACCTGTAAGCTTAACGAGGTCTCTAACACTTAGTGGCTTATTTTTTGACAGTGTCCAATTGCGATCGGCATAAGTGATTCCAAAGATGACGTAAATGTTCATATTTATGTTAAAGTCGACAAAAATACACTGTTGCCTAGAATAATTACTTCCTAAATGATACTTTGAAGCCACAGTCCTTGCAGTGACTGTGGTAAACATCATACGTGAGTTTTAATCGATTACAGAAACGTGGTAGCCAGAATAAACAGACGTGGGTCCTCATACATTATAACCCACCCTTGTAGGATCGAGCGAACCGACGATAACCGGTTGAGAATAATACAGCGAGTAGACAAAGCGTATATTGTTGACTTGCGAAGTCAACGCGAGGATAAA
>JTDE01002153.1:103031-117850 GCA_014338405.1 Paragonimus skrjabini miyazakii | reverse complement strand
GAAAATAATAGTTTGATTGAAATTTACAAAAAAAGAAAATGTATACAGTGCATACTTCGGTTCGTTTAAAATCAGTGCATTAAACGTAATATGAAACAGTTAGTAATCTCTGGTATTGCAATGCTGAAGCACTTTTGGGTTTTGTCTGTTGTAAAGATCAGTATCGCACGCCCCTTCGCGTCACCCACGAAGTGGATGATATTATACTTTCAGTACGGTTGAATCCACAGTTATTTTGAAATAAGCGAACGGCCATGCACTGAAATACATTTGACGATGTATATTTAGCTTCGGTCACGTACAAGATAACAGTTTTGCCGAGGAAATTAGTTGGCCCATTTATTTCACACTCTTCTAGTTGTCCTAAAGCATGCTTGATTATACAACACCGTGATAATATGAACCGTTGTGCTTCAATCTTCTACATAATTCTGCAACTTGAAGGTTTAGTGACATAAATTTACCGAAATAACAAAGAATCGAGAGCAACGAGAGAAGTACTTTTGGCGCTGCAATTTTTATAGTTAAATTATTTAAGATCGTCATCACCTGACACTCAATGTCAACCCCATGTATTTAGCTTGCCTGACCAATTTGACTGAAAAATTGAACGCATTGTTCACTTCAGTCGATAAACCTGTGATGAGAAGTACCTAGTCAGGCTAGATTACACATTTTGCAACTGAAGTCAACTAAATGTGAGAACTGTGAAAAAATGTCAACTGTGCTGAATTTTTAAAACGACGTGTCTGCATATGTCACCTAATTACGTTTGGCGTTAATCTGAGTGATAATTAAGACGAAAACGTTTGATTCAAGGACCAACACCTAAGCTATTCGGTCATTAATCATATGAGTTCAGATTGTACAAGAAAAATATTGATCTATCTTCTTTTTACACTCATTCCAAAGTTGTGATCAAACAGGGTCAGATTTGAGTACAGCAAGTGTTCTAGACTGAGATCTTCTGAAACAAAACAGCAACAGATACCTTCAAGAGATTGAAACTGATAAGCACAATTTATTCTAATGCTGTAGATATACGTAGAAATTATCTGTAACTGAATGGTAGCGAACCAGTTTTGCAATTTTCCCACATTAACAAACTCAATATAGTTTCAGCAAAACATACAACTGTTGCATACAGCAAGACGTTTCCATCCAGACTGAATTTCCACTGCAGAAATAATATATATGTTCCGGTGAGTTGACATGTGTTTCATCATTTATGACAATCAGGGAAAACTGCGTACCCAGTATGCTGTAGTCTACTCCTGATGTTCCCGGAAGTTCATCTGGTTTGAAAGACCAACACTCGTGTTAGTTTTACTCATCGCAGAGAAAGAGAAGAATGTGGGTCTTTGTCAAAGCCAATTTGTTGTATTTGAATATCTAGCGCATCGATAACCTACCTCGTGGTCTCACAACTGACTTCATCGTATTCTCGCCCATTGCTGATGGTTGCGCACAATGTGATTGATAGAGTTGATTTACACAATACGGAAAATATTGCATCATATATCACAAACATCAGGTCTTTGAAACAAAATGGAGTAACACTATGGCCTCTTTATCCAATTAGTTTCATTGCAGCGTAAACATCTTACATACTTCACAGAAACGTGAGTTGGAGCTAAACTTAAAGTTCATCTGGCCACATATGTCTCTGATTATTTGAAAGGTAATTTCACTATGGTCTACCACCTCTAACTTATTACAGCTTATGAAAATAATCATTTTAATAGATTACCAACAATTCCGTTTAACCTGAACTCAAATTGGTATACTTCAGAACCTTGACCTTTTGCAAACAAATAGTGCGGCACTGAATAAAGCTACACACTGACGTATGCATAGTTCTACTAATAAATAACTTTTGCCAACCTCGCAAAAACGTCACCTTAATCTACATATGAGCAACTCCAATTATGGACACTACACAATGTGAAGGATATGCTTATGAACTGGCACAGATGAGTTATCATTTTGAAGTGTTCTTCCTAAGGGAATCACTCAGGAAATGCAAAATACTCCACAAGTCACAATGCTAAAAGGGTTTATACATTTGCATCTTCGACTGTTCTAGGTGAACCTTCTACTAGAGTGACATTCACTAATGATAGCAGAATGGACAACTGAAAAAATTCGCCCTTTTGAGAGGCAGAATTTTCGTTCAACTGCAGTTATAATTTAAAATTTGATCGATTAGTTAGTCACAAGTTGACAGTTGTTCGTGTAAGGATGAGTTGAAGCATTCCTATTTCGGACGAGTTGTCCTCAAACGAGAGCTATATCGATCACATTAGGTATTTTGATTGATATACAAGAGTGGTCTTAACGATTCACGTGACCAAGGAAAGCTTGATGCTTAATTTCTATGGCACCTACATTCTTGTTATTGACTTTTATGTCTGTGGCATTTAACAATGGCTGGAATGCCTCACAATAAGAAAATAACACACGAAACGAGGTGAGATTTTCTAGTTGTTGGAACTTTCTGCGTGTGTGTACTAGTGAAAATATTCGTGTTTGTGTATCTCTAGGTCAAATACATGTACACAGTGGTTGTTATTGTTAATCTCTTTGTCTCGCATTCGGAAATGCCTTGGTGAAGACAGTAATTTGAAACGTGGATGTTAATTTATTAACTAAAAAAGACACGCGGTTTCTAGTAAGTCGTTACCAGATGCAATGATATTGCTTAATATTTTGACAAGAATTATGGAACTAAACGTTTTTTCCTATACTGTGATCACGTTTTGTGGTGTGGTATATCCATCGACAGTAAGAACATGAGTTCACTAATAATTGTTTATCTAGAATAGATAATACCAATGCAAGAGTAAAAAGGGTAAAAAAATATAAGACAATAAGTTATAACGCAGTTAGTTGGTTCCTCTTCAGTTGGAACATTCGTTTTGAAGACTGTACATATCGCTGATCTTGCAGTGCGAGGAAGAAAACCAATCAATTTGAAAACACACGACACGTGTTTCTTCAGTTTCGGTTTCACTTACTATAACATGCACATGCGTTTTTATTCATTCGTTTTATGGTTTTATACACCAACTACCACAGACTCAGGTGTGTTTACACAGCTAACGGTTTATCTGGCACGTAACATTTTGATGATTACTAACACAAATAGGCATATATGACTAACATGACTTACATTCAAAATCATATCATCGTTTATTTGAGTTAAACGAGATACAATTAAAAATAAACTGTTTCCCACTGCCGCTACCTTATATGCTTCATTTCACCAAGAACAGACAGAAGAATGTTTCATGTCTGTAGTCTCAAGACACATGTTTTATCTGGGAAACGTTGTTTCGAGTCGGCCTTCTCTGACAACAAAAGGAAGTTTCGAATTGTAATCGGTAAATAAACGATTTTAGACCTGTTATGTCAAGGATATTAATTCGACCCACAATTCGGTTGTTGCCATCAACAGAATTTTTAAAAAAATAGGAACATGTTACAGAACAGTGTTATTTTGTGATTAATCACCAAGGGTAGTTTACACTTATAAGAAGTCGACGTTGATGGTCGCTGCTACGGTGAATCAACATTGAGGTGAATGGCTTCATGAGTTTGTATGGTAGTTACCAGTGTATCTGGTTTTGTACTGGAAATCGCCACGGTCGTGGTCTGCCTCGGATAGTACAAGACGGAAAAGTTATTTTTTACGGAATTTACTAAGTCATGTCAGCGATCAAAAATGATTATTCGAATAGTGTTGGACAAAAATATATGAAAAATGCTGTATCTTGAAGTTACTGTTTGTCTCACGCTATGCGTTTTTCTCAATCCAAATTTGGTCGAAGAACATGCAATTAGGTTTTCGGCACTTTTCTAAAAGCAAAGTCAAATTAAACTCTCTCAAAAAATAATGTCGGTACCATCTGCTTCTGCCTCTTCGTGGAAAATGACTTGAATGAAGATCATTTCGAGACCAGCCAGTTTTCTACCTAATCTTTTGAGGAAGGTTCACAATGTTAAATATGATCTATAATCGTAGTGATAAATGTCCAGTTAACCCTTACTGCTGGCACACACTTACGGAATTGAAAAGTTATCATTGAATCAGATCTTCTAATTCTATTGTTTTACAGTCGCACCAGACGATTTTGTTTAATTAACTTCCATGAGTCACCCTCCACAAATATGTGGCCTTAATTCGAAAGAACACCTGCTTTCTAGCGTAGATTGAGCGTAACCGAAAACAGATGTGGTCAATGCAAAATAGCTCGGACGCTTACGGAGCAAACAGAATCTACGGCTAACAGGCAAGCGTGTTGTTACTGGGCGGAGGCGTGCACGATGACAGCAAACACCCATCACATTTGGCTGCTCCCACCTGCAAGCGCGCACACAGCCAACCAGGCACGCTCTCATCAGATGGAAGTTTGTTGTAATTTATTCAGAGATGGAAAAATTTATTGAAATTCCTACTTTCTAGTGTAAACAAAGTATAAATAAATATTAGCATAACATTTTCATCGTAGATTGCATATGACTGTCAGTTTCTCTGAGAACCATCACGTGTTGATTTTATATTTTGATTAACTTTGCCCGGCAATAGTAATCAAACAGTAAAACACCATGAGCGCTTTTCGCCAAAATTCATAAATATTTTACGAAGGTTAGACATAGCAGATGTTAGTAAGCTCTACGAGATTTGGTTGACATGAGGTGAATGTCACATACAACTGATCGTGGCTATTGCATTCCTACAGAACTTCCTGTCAATCTTTTCTGTGAAGAAGCACTATATATGAGTACCGCTTTTGACAGAGTTCGTCAGTATCTCGGCCGGGACTAGAACTGCGGTTATGCTTACATGAGACAATTGTAAGGCAACCACATCAACAGCGTCATAGGCGAAATGACTGAATTAGCATGTACAAACCGTCAGCCACATTCGCTTGTGCTTACTGCTCACATTACCCGATTTTTTCGGTAAGTGTCCTATTGATTTCAATCGATGACCCTACGGCTTAAGTTGTAAGCGCGGGAATCATTAATTTTGCCGAACAATACTAGTATTGCTCTCAGATGCTATAAACGTTGAATTGCTAACAACTATTCCTGGTTGGCAGATGTGACTTTAACCCATAATGACCAAAGGGTGCAAACTGAAATGAGTGTTAAGCGTCGCAGCTGTTTGTTAGAGGATATTACATTATTATTCCCAATCAGTTTGAATTATCGTTTAGGTTCTGCTAATAAGCAAGGCCATTGTCTATGACTTCGAATCAGCAAAGAATATTTACAACCGTGGTGTTGCAAACTAAAAAGCTCCGTCTACATACATATTAGCGTTTTATGTAAAATTTATGGTTAGCCGACTTTAACTCCATAAGTGCTCATTATACGCGAACATATATAACCAATTAGAAAGGCATCGATCTGACTTATTCGAAAGAGCTTTAGCTTCTGTCTTGTCACGCCACAACCGTTTATTCGAAATGTGGGCTCATGCTAACTGGTGATAAGCCAAGAATGGACGTGATCCCATAGAATTACTGAAAATGTAGCGTTCATTGGTTGTGACAAATCCGTTTCTCATAGATTAGGTGTGTGTATGCCATGTAATCTAGTAAATATCCGGCACAGCATCATACGGAGTTTGGAAATTATTGTCTACGCTAGTCAAAAGTTCAAGTTTGAGTTGGTGAACAGCGGCTTCACTCTGGAAAGTAGTCAGTTTTATACACGCCTTGAAGTTGAACCCACGTCTTAGTGTACTAAAAGTCAGCTTAAATTTATTTTCACAATTTCTATCCTATTCGGTAACATCCTTTTTTTTCTCTGGCAAGCTTCGGAAGACGGCAAGCCGTGATCCCACCCACCGTCGGCTAAGCTTTGCGTTAATTCTGGACTGGACACAGCTTTAACAATTTTAATAAGTCTCCGTTGTAGATTTCAGGCATGCACAAATATAAACAACCCACTATTCGTCATCTCAGGTTGACTTATATGCACCGATTGTATGATTTACGGTTGCTCATTTTTCCACTTACCTTCCATTTCTTCAAGCTTAACAGAACACAGAACCGTCTGTGAACTTCACGGGATGCAAATACTGTTATCAGAATGAATGGTCTGGAGTATGCCGACGTTTGATAGCTTTAAAGAACGTAAACGTCGCTGGCTACGATTTACCATTCCATACAATCCTTTAGTGACTAACTGTGCAAACTGATACCGCAAGGTGGTGACAGTAGATCAGCTTCATAACCGGCAATGCACTGTCGGGTTTCCGATTGGTGTATTTGCTTAGGAAAATGCAGCATGAATGAAGAGATTTGGGAAAGTGAGGCAGGAGTTCTCATTATCACAGCCGTGGCTATCTTACATCAGCCTACAATTTACATAAAGTCACATAATCCAAAACTTCAATTTGAGGTTGAAAAATTTTGCTCAACGTTTGAGACGTGTAGCTACTTAAATTCATGAGTAGTATTGCAATTGAAATATTCAGTGCTTGGTGTTGGTTTTCAGTCGCATGAATCTGGTTATATACTTGAGCTAGTGATACGTGATTTGTGAAGCTGGGTTTTGGTTTATTCACCTAATCCGTCAAAATTGACGAGTGTGTATCGTTAGGCTGTTTGTGAAAAATGCAAAACTCATCCTCTATCACATCAAGCAATGCCTCTGTCATCCTGATCGTGGGTAAAAGATATTGACTGACCAACGGATGGACTACTAAAATGACTGTATACATCCAGGAGTAATTTTGGAACGGCAAGTTCACTGAGTTTAGACGATTATTACTGACGTGGCAATTAGCTATTACCAAGAAATACAACGGCAAATAATCGAATTTAGTTATATGTCAAGTTGAACTTCACCCACAATTGATCGCAGTTGTCGCATTCCCATAGACCTTCCTGTCGGCCCCCTTTCGAAAAAAAGCACTAGACTCGAGTTCCGCTCTCATTAGAGCTCGTCTGTAGTGCATATAGTCGCCACTGACTTGACTTGAACCACGGACACGCTGTGAGCGAGGCAACCGTGTGTACCGCTGAGCCATTGTCCTCACGTTATGCGGGACCGAATTATCATATGTGAACGCTCAACCACTTTCTCTTGTGAGTAATAATCAATTGTGGGTGATGCTCAACTTGAAATAAACCAAATCCCCGACTGTTCATCAGTAATTTAGCTTTATAAATACTCTGTTTGTAAGAACTGTTCGTCAAACAAAAACTATTACCAACCATATAATGGAAAATGTCAGGAAGGTTAACGAGATCTAATATCTCAAAGTTATCATCTCCATCTTGCTTGCAATAAAGTTGTATTTTTGGTAAAGTAGAAATCTTGCTCTATTTGCTTGAGACTGAAACATAATGATTTCCGGAAGTAACTCTCCAGTCTTTTTGTCTAAACTACAGTTTGGTTTTAATAGTCAAGCGCAAAAAATCGATCATTGCTATGTTATTCTTGGTCATGATGAAAAACAACCTCATGACACGACCCATAAAATGCACCAGTTGGGAAGGTTCTACTAGGGGTTAGTTTTTTGCACAATTTTACTCAAATATTAACAAACTTCGAAGCAGATAATAGGTTTGGTCTTACTGTCTTCTAAGCTGATGTATTCACTGTTGCTGAGTCAACTATTATCATATGAACATGGTTAGGCACAATCCAAACTGTGCAATCCATTCATAGGTCAACCATCATATCACATCTCATTCGATAGCCCATTTCACATTAAGTTATCCACTGTAGTTATGAGCGGACTATCCTAGGTTCAAATGTCATCGGCTCCATTGACTGACCCAACGATATTTTCAGTGGACTATCCTGATGACATGCTAGAAATAATGCACATTTGCCGGAGCCCGTGAAATCCATTATCCTTGCAAGTTACCTCTTACTAAGTAGCTTTTGCTGACTCGTCAAAAATATAATACCTACAACAGTTGATTCCTTTCTCCACTTCTGTTCTCGTAAAATTTTCATATATTTTGAGTAATCTTCGAAAATACGTAGCCATCAGCTGGAAAACAAAGCTGTTTTATCCTCTTCACGAAGAACACTTGAAGAACTAGACTGATGGTTGAGACCAGCTGTAAGTAGCATGTGACCACAGGGTAATATTATACTTAGCTAGGTTTTGAGATCAGGCTAACGGATAAAGTAAGTAACACATCGAATTACGCATTTCCGAATTTTACCTTCATGCCTTTTCTTTAGACTCAGCACGACAACTCCAAGAATGCTGTACATAACCAAATGTTTCACGAACGTGTTGTACAACCACGCAAAGTTACATCCAGTGTTGGACGAATTTTCAATGGATATGAGTTTATCACACAAGATCAATTGTTTCGGGTACAAAAACCTCGGTCATCCATTCCCGCCTATGGTCGTAGTAAAGATCCAGCCTACAACCTTTGTGTATCTGGTCCATGGAAGTCGTTGCCACCATCAGCCGAACGACTGCAAACAGACGTGACGCAGACATCAGTTTGTCAACCCATATTCTGCAATGTTCTGTGCGAGCCAACACCGTATGTAACTCAGGTAATATTATCCGAAATTACTTTGATAAAATATTGCTTGTTTACGACTTATACATTTTGTGAATGTTATTCAATTTTTCTACATAATCTGGTACCCGCATACATTAGGTTTGGAGTTAAACATCATTTTGTTAGCATTAGTACGATTTTAAAGCACGGCGGTATCATTCCTGATTGAAAATCTGTGTGGATCGAGCAATACACGGTATCACGTCGTATATAAGAACCAGTGTTAAACGCCAGGCGGTCAGCCTTCTGACAACATGCATTCCATGTTAATATACGTAAAAATTGGACAATCACTGCTACCGTTTAAGGTCGGTCTGCCTTTTCAAGGTTTTCTAGGTGGATTCTCGTTGTTATCCACGGAACGACTCTCATTCTAATCAATTACTTCATTGCAGTTATTTTTGGTGAATTTAACACGACAGTTTAAAAACGTCGCATAAAACTTGCTGTTGCACGTTATAAAATCTAGTTCTTTGTAAGTTACTGTTGCACAGGATTAATCGCGAGGCTGGTTTTTCGAACGCGAGAACATAAAAGCATGCAGGTTTACAATTGTAACTGTTCAATCAACAATTCGACTGTACAGTACGCGTCGATCAGCCGACCCGGACATCAGATTTGCAACTCACTGCATATGCCTTGACTGAATACCCACTCATTCAGAGTGAAGGAAACATTTCAACGCTGTTATGGTTGCTGTTGTTGATGGTTGTGATGGTGATGTAAACTTCAAGATACCGTTAGGTTAGGTGACCGACTTTATATACCGTCTACTCATCAGGTTACCAAATTCTTCGAAATGGCACAACGCTAAAGAGCTCATGAGGTTGACTATCTGAGATTAAAAGTTCTGGATCGACTGAAACATGATAACGAATAAATTACTTGAAACCTTACCAAAGAAACTTATCTGGAATGGTATGCATGTGAATACATACCAAATGTGCAAGGTATTTCGGAAATAGTACGGAAATATGTTGCCAACTGCTCACATGGACTGATCGCACGGCCAGTTGTTTGAGTAGTAAAGACAAACTACAAGATCATTTAATGTGAGTACTGTCTGTCCAAATCAACCAAATATTTATGTCTTATGTTTGCAACTACTTACGTCAGGTAAGTCATCCTACAACGAACACAGCCCTTTCCAAAGAAATTGATCCTGACTGACTTGTTCACTCGTTATACAATCGTATGTTGTGCTCGGTATGCGGGTGGATAAGCGGCAAGTATAATGATCTCTGTGAAGAACGACTGATCAGAGAATGGACGCCATTCGGCAAGAACAATTGTGTGTGCTCAAGCGACTTGTTTCACTAAAGTGTTTTTATGGACGATCTGTTGCTATGCTTGAATGTCATTCTGAATTGCCACCTGTTTGTTATGCCAATATGCTCCAGTAGCCGACACATTGACTAGTTATAGCATTTGGTTAATTTATTGCTGATCTCGTTTCGAGGCTTCTGTTCACACC
Source organism: Paragonimus skrjabini miyazakii (assembly GCA_014338405.1). Taxonomy (NCBI): domain Eukaryota; kingdom Metazoa; phylum Platyhelminthes; class Trematoda; order Plagiorchiida; family Troglotrematidae; genus Paragonimus; species Paragonimus skrjabini miyazakii. Next base: position 107,821 of record JTDE01002153.1, on the reverse strand, counting down.
GGTTTTCTGACAATCTTCACTCTTTCTCATCCATTAAAAACGCGATCACTTACAACTCACTAAGGGAGACGTTTTGCATTGTGGACTCGCAGTTTGCTACTATCATCATCTCACCAACAACAGCTGATATATTGCTTTTTCGTCGAGGTTGCGAAATTCGGTTGGGTGAATAACCACACAGCCAGCATTTCGCTAGACGTTGGAAACAACTTCAACTTAAAGGCGGATTTTAGTTTTGAACAATTTCTAAATATTACGTTTCTGCGGTATGTAAGCTACGCGTAAGCATGAATGCAAATTCTACGTAAATACGGTGTATAAGTTCAACGTTCTTTCCGTACATCTGCGTGGGCATTACAGTAAAAGTTGCATTCAACTGGAATCTTATTTTGTTAATGCATTCACTTGTTTGTGTGGTAGGGTTGTCTACAAGTGTTCGGTAGCCTTATACATTTAGAAGCGATTCATTTGCGAAAAATCTGGACTCCGGCTGGATTCGAACCAGCGACAGAAACAAACGCCGCAAGCGCTCTACCAGCTGAGCAACGAAGTCACGTCAGAAGCTGAGAAATTTCACATCTAGGCCTTATCAGTAACTTTAAAAATGTCAGAAGTTTGCACGATCACAATTGCACATTAGGACTCCAGCGAACGTGTAATATAAACAATCCATACAGAAGAATGAGCACGCAGTGCTCTCTAAAAAGTACAACATTTTGCAAACGCAACGTACGTTAATATCAGATAGGTCTGAAGCGGTAGTATGTTCAGCAGTTTGGTTATGTGCAGACTACACAAAATTATGAGATATGTACATAACAGCCTATATTTAAAATTGTTTAGTCTGAATTAGTTACACAGGCGATAATTACTGTAGCTTTCAGGAACTTAATCAACAGTCAATAATCAACAGTAGAGCGTCCCCAGACAAGACACATCCACCTGAATACCAGTAGCAAAATGGAACTAACACCATTGCACACAGCTGTGTGCTGCTGATGACTGACACTTTTAACAAATACACCAACCACAACGCTCTATAGGAATTTGTCTCCCAACAGAATTGAATCCCTGCTTTTGCTGACAAGCTGACAGTTTCAGCAATGGTCCGGAATGTTTTTCTTACCAAAATAACAAAATTGCGTAGATGAAAATCTCTTTCCATGAATTTTGGAGCTTTTAGTAACCAGATTACACAAGTGTAACTGTGATTCGACCAATGTTAAGGGTCTTCCGTTTACGTAGTTAAGAAACCTATTGTGTAACCTTTGCTTAATCTATGATATGAACGAGAGTATAGTTTACTTGCGACTAACGTAACACAGTTAAACCAGACAAGTGGTAGGTAGTTTCAAAAGCCCTCTAATTACCAGGTTGTCAACACAAAGCTGTTCTTACTTCCGATGCGTATAATTGGCAAAATGACTGCTTGGCCTACCAAGCAGGTGATCACAACATATACAACCACTTTGTTACGGAAACGTATGAGTAATGATAATAAGTTTACTATTTTGTCGTAGACCAAAATAAACCACATTTTTGTCTAGAAACAGATGAAACGACCAACTCTGTGTCGTCTTAATAAACGTGATATAAATGTTAACTATGAAGAACCTGTGAGATATGTTGAAAATCCCATGCAGTGGTTGTGTATGATATATTCTGTAAGCATCCAGATATGTGTGCACTAGCAACTAAACGCGGGATTAAATGCTTTTCAATGGCTACATTGAATTATCTGCTGGTAACTGCAAAATAAACCGGTCGAAATCGTTGGGAACTGGAATATTTGTTGCCAAGAAGGTCTAGCTGCTGCAGGTTTAAAAGGTTTGAGTATGCTCTCCAGCGAGTACGCCAGTGTTACGAAGCTTACTGTTGAGTAGATGTACACGTTGTAGAATTGAACAGAACATGTATTTCAAATATAGTTTGAATGTTGAGTGAAAGCGTTTGCTTTTTTAAACACGGTTAGCCGATAGCTTAGTCATAATTACCGGCAATGCAACTGGTTGAAGATCTCACTAAAAAATGTTAACGCTAGTACCGTGGAAGATAAATTGGAATCTATGGCGATAACAACAATGCACAACTACCATATTATATTAAACGTACATTATTCAGTGAACATTAAACCCCAAGTGAAACGTTCAAGGGCTGGTTGGAGGTTTCTTATAAGGACAAAAAATTGAGGAACAAGCGAACAGTTTGACGTCGTTAATGTTCGCGGGGATTGCCGGTGTTGAAATTAGAAACATCAGGTTTGTAATTTTTACACTGTATACAGCACTTCAGTTACGAGCTGCGGGTGCCAAAAGTGAATGGCCGTCAATTGCAAGAAACGAAGATATGTTTTTACTTACTGCGCCTAACGTCTAATGAAACTAACAGCATAGAATCTGGAGAAATATGAGTGATTTCGTTAGGCTTTATTAAGGAATTACGTCACGGAACATACAATTCATGACTGATTATGTTGAGAAATGACATCACAACGTAGTATGTAAAGTCTGATGAAGGCACTGTAATAGTCGCGACGATTCAGCGGTCTGTGAATAACGAGTATAAGAACATTGATTGTTTGACTCGACCGGTGAGCGTTCAGACGATATTCTCCCTACGTATAAGCTGTATGACCTATTACTCTCAAATAAATCAAGGTGCATCGATCATTGATAGTGGATTTCAACAGAGAAGAGAAACAACAATTCAAGGTGAAAAATTCCATCTCCTGTGAAGTAATCCGAAGGCATAAAAGATATTGATTCAAACGTCTAACCAATGAATTAATTGTGCTTTCGATGGAACTTTCGTTTTTGAAAACAAGTGAACAAACTTCAGTGAACAACCATAGTTGAATTCTGCAAAAACTTTAAACGACTTGTTTCGATGAACAGACAAATTTGCTAAAGTGAAGAATGTATTATCCTTTACGTAGAAGTTTATTAAACAAATTTTTAGATCAGAAGACATTACTTTTGCAGACTGACTCACATAAAAATGATGCGTAGGAAATACCGATGTATTTGTGCTAATGCAACCCTTTATGAAACCTACACCAAGAATGATAGTCTTCTGATTGAAGTTCAACATAAAACGACGCCATTCTCCTGAAGACATAGTTTTAGTGAAGCATTTGCTAGTTTGTGTATTTTTCAAACAGCATAATACTTCATATTCTTGAAGGTTTTACCGCGCAGAATTCAGTTTATGTATCGCGATGACACATGTATGTGAGCAGGCTTCCATGCAAAACACAAATACTTCGTAGAAACTACGTTCACTGCAGAGCAGTCTTGTTAGTTCCATAAATTCGTTAACGCCTTTGGAAGTAGCACTTATCTATTAGTGCACGCAAAGTGACCCGACTATCACTGATACATCTTTATTTGGAATAGAACAGCGACGTTTTTAACTGAATCGATTTCATCCTTATTTCTCAGATGGGTGCTTTCCTCTGTTCTGGCTTCAAGGGTTGTTGTATCGACATTCCTATCCCTTCTAGATTTGTGTTTCTCAGTGCAGGATTATGTCACCCCGTTTAATTCACCCCGTGTGGATGTGAACATCAATAATACATACTATGGCACAGCGAATACGATTTATGTTCGAACCTACAACACCCGGTAACTAACCACAATTTCATCCATCCAAATAGCCAACACTTATAGAAAGTGCAGAAGTTTTCTCTCTAGGTAGAGACGATTTTTATCGGAACCAAGTCAGTTTATCCGCATGGAGTCCGATTGACGTGGTTAAAACATAGTGGGCAAAAAGCATCACTTTTTGAGTCCAAAAATGTAGGTGCGATTGGTAAAAGGGTACCGTCGGCGCGTTGGACCACCTCCTCGTGGTGCCGACTGGGCGGTCTCGGTGCAAACCTTGACTGGCTAAGAGTTCAGCAACTCCAGATAGGGCCAACCACTCTACCTGGTTTTAATCGTACTGGTTACATTCGCTCAAGACAATGAAATTGCCGCCAGCACCTCTGTGGAGGCAACTACCAGTACACGGGATAAACGAGCGGAATACACTTGTTCAGAATGTGACCAGATTTGCAAATCGAATGCTGGCTTGTCGGCGCATACTCGTATGCATCGACGCAGGAATGGTGCAGAACAGGAAGTGGACACCCAGCCTGTCACAATCTTTGACGGTGCCAACTTTGACCGCAGCTTTTTCACCAAAATCGGTCTCAATCAACATAGTGGGCACGCACATCCAGTCGAACGCAACCATGAGAAGCTCATGGGCATGAAAACCACCGGATCCATTTGGTCTCAGCAAGAATCGGCTTCTCTTATCAGATGTGCCGATGCACTGGCTCCATCATGTCCTACTCGAAGCGAACTTCTTCATCAGCCCCTATCACATTTCCAAGGTCATACTTTAGAGAGCATTCAGACTCGTCCGTATGCGCTGAATTGACAGAAGAATACTGACCCTGCTGCCGATCCAACCACCGTCTCACAGACTATCACGACATTGGATATTGGATCCCAAGCTGCTGATCACTCTGAGTGGTTTACCTGTTTGATCCAAACAGTTATTACCAAACTGGAGTCCAATAGCGAGGCTTATCTTCACAGCGATGAACTACTAGCTATTGCCCGCGGTCTTCAGGCAGGCATTTTCACAGTGGTACAAGATACATCGCTGTTGAACATGCACGCTTCATTAGCTTTATCGTACACCTGGCGAATTGTCACTCGACGATGTAGTCGTATTTACGTCGTCTTTACGTCAAAACAGATACGGAAGGCCAACTATGCAGCGATCCAAACGCTCTACCA
>JTDE01002153.1:64363-95654 GCA_014338405.1 Paragonimus skrjabini miyazakii | reverse complement strand
AAAATAAGGACAAACGGGGACTAGACACGCCTGCAAACACACTAATTATTATGTAATCACGATCATGGCAACCCGATAGGTTGCTTCAACCACTTTTTGTGCACACAACGTCGGCTGGTAAGTTCGGATGAGCATCGCTTCACAAAAAAGCTAATAGCTTCGGGGTTCGATTGCGCAACAGTATCTTGAATGAGTTTAATGGATCAACTTGGTGACCTGCTGTCTTGAGCTTCCGAACTTACCAGCCGACGTTATGTGCACAAAAACGGGTTGGAGCAACTTATCGGGTTGCCCTGGTCGTGATTACATAATACTTGGTGTGCGTGTACGCGTGTCTAATCCCTGTCTGTCCTTATTTGTATGATGTGTATAACTGGAATGTTTTACGTTTGCGACTGATGAGAGTAAATGAAATGTTACTATATCGCAATATATGTCTTCTTTCTGTTCTAGTGAAGCGGTTAAAAGGAAGCCAGTGTTTCAAAGTGACAATAGTATCAAGTTATTGTCGGCTGTCATTGTTATACTGTCCCAACCAACTTCATTATTTCGACATAAATTTGTTTGTCCTCATCTCTTGCTTATGTAATCCTATGAACCTAAGAATGGACAAGAATGGTGATGCCTTAAATCAGTAAATATTCGAGGATAAGGAGCATAATCGAATATAGTCTATACAATTCAGGTAGCTCAGATTACTACAGTCAATGAAAACACTTTAGTTTTGATAGGCGCTTCCCTACGTTCTAAAACTGAGGGTAAACCGATGACAACTCTCCATTGGAAGTTACATGCTAAATGAGTATTAGGAGCGTATCGGACTTCAAAGTTTAGTTAGAAGTCTGCTAATCCAACTATCAATACCTGAAAGCATACCGGTTTACAGTAGCAGACTGATGGCAACATGAGTTAATTACGTCATAAGCTTAACCAATGGAGCGTTCACGAACGTCAACACACACGACATTCAGGCGAATGAGTAATGTATGCAATCTTGAAGTTATAACATCTAGTTTTGCTTTTTGATTGTAAGCAAGATTACTGCCTATCTCTTAGGTATTACTTACGCATATTACAATCACCAGTGTTAACGATGGGTGGTTTGGAGTTGCACCCATCATTACGTCACAGAGTTATCGTTTGGAGTTCAGGTGGGGATACAGTCTGATGGAGTGACCTTTGGCCACGGCAACTGCAGGGCTTGCACGAATTTTTTGTATGAACACAAAATCGGATTGCGTAATTGAATGGCGATCGGTTCAGTAGTAGCCTATATTCGTTGTCTGACCAGTTTTGGGTGGTTTATCTGGACTGTGTAGACAACACGGAACACCTGAGTGGGGTCAATCTGATGATCAGTATCTGCCAGATGTGCGACGACTGCACTTTTGATGGATTTGGTTGAACCTGTTCCGAGCCGCGCTGGATGGTGTTCTTTGATCCGTTTTGACAAACGCCTCGTCGTGCGACCCACATATTCTGCAGTACAACAGCAGGAAAATGAGTATACAACCATGGAATGGTCGAGGACAGGGAGTTTTATTTTAAGCTGAAAGTCAGCAGAGAGGATATGATGAGCATACTGCGCAGAATTGCCGCCGGAAATATGCGCCTAAGAGTCCGATAAAGTCGTCGGTTGAGAGTCTCTGTTGCAACATCATTCTCAAAAGGGAGACGGATAAAAGTAGCTTTCTCTTCGACTGTGGTAACCTGACTCCGTGGCTTAGACGCGATGAGTGGAACTCCAAACCGCCCATCGTTAACACTGGTGATCTGCACTCTGAGTGACTGCCCTATGGAGTCCTGGATATTTTGTAACGTTCTGCTTGATCCAATGACATTCTGCTGAACCATTTTGTTTTGTATATTACAATCGTTTCCATTGACTACAAATTCCAAGCGTAAGATTAAATGACAATTTCTGACCCAACACTACGCCATCAGCTGGAACTTATTCACAAAGATTGACTTGAAAAGCTGAACTAAAACTTGCCTTACTCTGGCGAACCACGTTAAAAATCTAAGTAGAAAGTTCCCAAAATCATGTGGGACACTTTTAGACGCGTAGTAAACCAAACGGGTTTCTGCTAATGCTTTTTATGATCACAATAAAATCTAATGGTTCATATCTGTGCCACTTGAAAATTCTATTAGTTTTGAATGTCATAAATTAGGCGAAATTATCATTTAATTGTATATGAGCGGACAATCATTTGTGAGTGGCTTCCTGTTAACGTACATCTAACCACTGTTCATCTGCATAACGTAAGTAAAAGCTGATCGTTTACTCCCAGGTATATTCAAAACGAGGCCGGACATTTTTCTACATTCAGAAACCTCATTGTTCACATTGACCCCCTACGTACAATTGGCAAAAATGTACGGTTTATACACAGGAAGTTTCAGTCATGGATCATAATCTACCAAGTGCCTCAATTGACATATTTTGTTAAGGTCATGCATTCTGCCGGGCTTTTAAAGACTGTCTATTATTAATAAAACATTTATATTCTAACCTGAAGCACTAAAGAATATGAAACAACTGCCCTTGATTTAATCATTTATTTTCAACTTTTAAGTTAACGAACAAATACTGTTCAATAATCGCGCCTTGCAAGGACACCACCTGAATTTGAAAAAACGCGAATCAAGGTGTTTTTTGTTTCACCGTCGGATTGGCAGCTATTTTTATTAATCCTTCTGACACATACGACTTCTTGTTGGACATCGCTTACACGTAATCCCAGATTTTGTATTCCCAGATAAATTTCAACCAGCCCCTTTTGAATTAGTGTACCAAACTTGAGTTATTAGGACGCATCACTGTTTTAATTTTTCGTCAAGGCCATAAACTAAATGTCAATCATGTTTTTATGTTGTAAAAACGATGAGCAGCCCGCCGTTTATCTCATATTTTGGACGGCCAGACTATCAAATCTGCACAATCAGCCACTACTACGGCCGAGCAAGGAACAGTTTTACCGATCAGCTCTATCAGAAACACTTACTGCCTGTCAGTTCCATACCCGAAACCTACGATTAAGACTTTCTACTTCGTGGAACTCGTACAGTAATACATAGGCTAACTGATGAGTAGCCTTAAAGGAAACCGGTTTTCCCACCCACATTGTATAGTTTACCTCACATTATTTGGCATATTGATTTACTAACCTGTGAATGCATCTCGTTTCACTGAAAATATTCATTATTCGTGTCGTCTGGTTGATTGTTTTAGGATTTCACAGTTCTTAACAATTCGGTATATCACCTGTGTCTTAAAGTAAAGCCTTTCAATGGTACTTCGCTTACTTCACTACTTCTCACCGGTGTATCGTTTGACACAGTTTTATGAAATACCGTATTATGTTTAGTGGACACAGTTCGCTCACAGTGCCATTCTAAACCATTAAAATGGTACAGAGACAGATACAACTTTACAGACGTTCTGTCTTGGTCTTTCTAGCCGCCATTAGATACTATGCTCGTCTGTTCGGTACACTGCCACGCGATGCATACAGTGTATTGCTGACATGCCTTCCATATAATCCGGAGCAACCCACTGTAAACAGACAGCAGTTATTCTGCGTTCAATTCAGCTGATTGCCAAGCAAATGTTGGCGCGATATTTCTCAACACATGGCGATGATTGCTTCCATATATCCATTTGCATACTGTTGGAGGTCAACCATTTTTTGAATCGGTGGTAATCCATCACATTTCCTGAGTGAAACTGATTGCTTCACTCTATTTGTAGAGTATTTTTTACGTAAAGTTGGTCATAGCGTTCTGTGTCTTTCAAACATAATTATGAAGATACGAACTGAGTCAAACATAGAAAATTTTTGTCAGGGTCAGTAAACTTCAACGAATGAATGAATCTATACAATAACCTGACTGTTCAAACACCGAAATTAAAGTGATTATTTCCTAATCTCACGTTCCAGGTTACCACTAAAGGCTTAACGAAGCCCGATTAAGAATCCGCACAATCTGCTCAACTGTTTTGTCTTATCTAACAATACATCGTTCCTTCATGAGGGTTTTCAGTACCCGTTTACTGTATACTATGCTTCGCTTCCAGATATGAAGTGATTGCATACTGAAGCAACCTGCGGTGAAAAGCTGTATGGTCTAATGACTGAAACCACCTTAGTAGAGCTATCAAAGTAGGTAGTTACAACGAAGAAGCATCCAGCTTTCAAGTGTAATGACAACAGAGTAGTCATACAGTATCAAATCAAAATATTAAAGTTGAGCAATACAACTTTAGTAATCAGCAGCAGACACTCATCGGTAGGGATTTGTTCGGTTTTCTGAAGTTGTGTCCTCATTAAATGTCTTTTTGTTACAGACGATGAAAAATGCTAATATTGACAGCTTCAACTGGTCTTGAGATATATTGTAAGTTGCATTAAACTATCCTGTGTGACAATTCATAAAATATATTAAAGGATTCAACGGTTGTCTGAGTTGCGGTGAGAATTACAAGGGAATTGATTAATGCAATTCTGGAAGTAGAAGAAATTATTGAAATGAATATCAATACTGACTATGAAAACACGGGTTAAATTTTGCATATACACGACAAAAATGGTTAAATTATCGGACTGCTAAAATTCAAGCTTGCTTCAAAAACCCTACCATATTTGAATCCAATCGACTACACTTTACTACAGCATCAAATTATTTGTAGGACGGTTACAAAATCACAACCCATATGTGTGCTGACATTGAAAACAATTTTTACATACTTTGGTACAAACAGCTAATAACTAGAAATGCGGGTATTTGTGAGATGTCCAGCCAACATTGAGTTCGATGGATTTTTCGAACAAAAAGTTCGTCTCAAATAAATGAAATGCCCTAACTGGTTAGTAACAGAATTAAATTAACCACAAACAAGACTTGCGTTTATTATAGAAAGAAGATATATTTAAAGGCGACAAATAGCTCATCAGGAGCAGTTTTGTTGTTATTTATGTGGGCAGTTTTATTCTTCCACCTAGCTGTCTTCTGCAAAAATTGGTACCATCAAAAAAATACGTTTGTCCAGAACGACTGCCTATGGCCCAACAAGAAAGTTTCGTTCGACCGTATACATTTCATACGTGTGCATTTTGCAATTTTAATAAGTGGACCTACCATTGCATGCCCTAGTTTTTACCAACAACGGCTGCCTCAACTATTCACTACAATCTACAGTTGTATTAATCATTTAGAGCAACTGGGACAAAACATATGATAAATGCAACCATTACCCGTCCGGTCGGTGGCGCCACGTTTACAAAAACATAAATCATCAGACCATAAGGGAGTTAGATCTACTGTAGTTGGGTTAGGAAGTATCATTAAATATTGGATAGAGTTAGATTCCCAAGTGACTGTATTTGAACATCTGACCAACACTCATCGATTGTCTACACCAAAAGCTGAAGTTGGCGCCAACCTATTCTGCCAATTCAAGTGGGCTTTCTGTCCTCAGAAACCTTTGCTTGTGAAGGTAAACCCGTTGTGAACCATAGGATCTTTTCTAAACCAGATGTTATTCGATGTGTAGAACGGTTCATATGGTAGCTTTGGTGCTATTTAAATATGGAGAAATAATTCTATTCAACGGGCTTTGCGCTATGTGTTTTGTTCAAACTAACCAAAATGACCTGAACGATAACACCACCTGTCAACTTTCTTCGAACTAAGTAAAATGTTCTAGAGATGTTTCGATTAACAAGCAGTACTGTAAGATGTTAGTTGACGTTTGAACCCCGGCCACGGCACTGACGAGTATCAATAACCCGATTACACTATGAGTATTCTAGAACATGCAGGATGAGTGAAAAATTTACGACCTGTCCTTTCTACTTATAAATAAAATACATTGTACCTATTCATGATAGATTATACAGTTAATATTCTTTTGTTAAGTATTCAGTTATATTTCTAAGAACACTTTAAATATTCTGCACAGAATGCTTGTTTCCATGTAATTGCGTACACTGTAAATTACAAGTTTTTCGAAAAAATAAAATTCCTCATAATGACAGAACTCCGTAAACATCTAGGCAATATGTGCTTTTGTTTTTCTGATTTACTGGAATGATTTTAAAACCGCATTGTTACCCAGTGTCATCCTATTCACAAAGACTTTAGCACTCACCTGTATAAGCAAATGTATGATTTTGTTACACAACAATCATCTAACTTACAATCGCGTTTGAAAGTTTGTGTCTCTTCTCCACTAAGGTTTACGGTTTAAATGAATAGGAATATACGGTATTTCATTGTTGAATAGTGTATACTTTATGTGGACTGAACTTGACTTGATTTAGTTTACTGTGTCAAACGTAAGCCATGGTTTAGTTTACTGGGGTGACGCATGTAGACTTTTCAATAAAGGATATATACACTGTACTTATTCATCCAGCGACCGGTACACAAACCAACTTGGTCTGTTGAAGTAAAATAACAGTAGTAGTCCAACCTGAAGGAAATGAACTTAGTTTCATTTACAAAAAGTTGACTGCGTATCGTTTCGAGATGTATGTTTCTTCAGATTCAGTAACATTGATGCGCGCGTTGTCTAAAATTTGTGTCGGCTAAAAATAACGTTTTTGGCACATAATCGCAAGAGCCACACACCGTTATCCAAATGATGTGGTGCTATCCAAAATTTGTCACTTAAACCAGACTCGTGCTCACTAAGACAGCCGACCTGGGTATTACTATCAGTTCCTCAGAAACACGGGTTTCTCTCGAGATAAAACACACGATACCCGACATAGACGAATTCTCGCCTACCCTTTTATAGATGGAAGACTGTGCCTTAGTTAAAGAGTCCGAGTACTTGAGTAAATGGGTGGGTTAGTTCAACGCCACCGGACGCAGCCCCTGACTGCGGACTGAAGAGCGGTTTTCCACGTGATGGTTAACTGCGGAATCAACCGGGTTCTCAGGAAGAATGAACACTCGCGGACAATGAGCATTAATACTACGACGGCTTGATGGATTCACAGTTGACAGCCAGGTTCTACAAAATTCCACATGATCCAGTTGACGGCACTACGACATAACGTATGTTACTTCACCATAAAAGGCTTCAGGTATCATAACGGGAGCATATAGGCTCCCGCATTGCATACTGTCCATCTGGCATACTGTCCCTATCGCGCACTGACATCTGTAGTCTCCGCCAACCATGAACAACCTCCAAAGAAAGAGTAAGAATTACGTCGATGATTACTGGAATCAAAAGGTACGCAAGGTGTACCGGGTACCTTGCATGGCTAAATCTCATTCGTAGGGCGCAAGAATCAATTTGGCCGCCGGCTGAAGCAACAAGAGGCATGCATTTCCACAATCCTGGTTGTCTTAGAATCTCTGGCTGAACAGATCAACCACAACAGATTTGCCTCTGCTGGTAAATTCTTCGACCACATGCCAGCCACTGTCGCTACCTCCTGCAGGGTGCATTTGACAATCTTGCTGGCTGGACTCCATCCGACGTATGTAGAAACCAAACCGCTACTGGCCACTGACCCCTAAATGGACGGTAAAAGCCGTGAATTGCCCCGTTTTCTTGTAGGTTAGGTTCCTTTTGAACCAAAGGCTCCAGGTGGGCACCCTCAAACCAACCCTATTCTTAGGTCTGAACAACCCCGTTTTTACGCATATACCAGAGACTTACCTCATTTTTCGCTTACGGAAGAAGTAATAACCAGAATGATGGTGTTTCAAACACCAAAGTTCCTTTGCCTGAAGGAGGCAAGCTCCCACTTCATCCCCGAACACCACTTAAACTTACCATCCTTAATGGAAATGAGTCAGCAGGCAGCTCTTGCACGTACTTTACAGAACTCTGCTATCAAGATTCTTTGTTTCACTGAACAAAGACTTTAGACTTCTAGTTCAGTGTTACACCTCTAGTCTCTGTCATCCGCTCTACCATGCGGGTACAATGTACGCTTGTCTGGAAACACTGCGACTCAAATCGCTGACAAAACCGGTGCTGGAAATGCCCTAAACACATACGTGGAGAAAGCTCTGTTTGACTGGATTCCAATCAATAGCTGTCTTTGTGCTGTCAGACTGGAAAGCGTGGTTACGGCATCTGTTTGTGGCTGAGGGGTGTGCCCGCATAAACTGTAGTCCAGACGCAGCCAGAGATGATTTTTATCACCAAGTCACCAATCGTTTACACATCGCGCAGCGCACGGATAGTACGGTACTGGTCGGAGACTTGAACGCTCAAGTAAGCAGACCAAGCAGACGCCCGCCGGCCCGCAAGGCAACTTGCGTGGAGTTCCGAGTAAGGATCACGAGTCCTGGTGGACACAATGCGCTATCCAGGTGTAACAGACCGCTGCTGCCGGGAGCTGTCGAAAGCTTTTCCGTTTAATCCCAGCAACTGACAGATAGAAACCAGGTACGAACCAGATATTCTGCAAAAACAATGATGAGCTTATTCATGACCTAGGCCAAGGTTTAGGACACTCGACTGAGCATTTCCACCGGCATTTCAACTGGCCACCTGCGCCATTGACCCGGATTATGCTTAGTGGCCTTTCGACGTTTCTCCACCTTAGAGAACAGAAGTCTCTCCCGAGATTGGATTTCTGAAAAGTCACAAGGCGCCCGACCCTTAAGTACCCCCTCCCCCCACATTTCTGTTTATTTAAAGAGCTGACAGCTTTGCTTCAGAGACTCTAGATAAGTGAAGTTGTTTCAAACGGCTGGGATTTTGATAAACTCGTCTCCGTTTTCGGAAAGAGCCCACGCACTCCGTGTGTACATCACAGAGAGATTAGCCTACTTCTTATGGCAGCCAAGTTGTTCGCAGCCACTGTACTTCGTAGACTAAGCAAACCGTGCAAAGACAGCACCTCTGTCAAGCAAGCTCTGTTTGCTCTGTTTCTGGCTGCATTGGTCACCTCTCCATGATCTGTCTACAGCTTGAACTCCACCACTCATATGGAAGGCTGTTGGTGTCTTCTTGGACACTATAGGGGACTTCGGTTTGGTTGAAAGAGGTGCACTGTGGAACTGTCTATCAAGGAAAGGGCGTGCCGGAGAAACGTACAAACATTCTGAAAACAGATAGGACTTATCGCGGCATATCGTCAACCTATGGCATCTTAAATGTAAAACATCAAAGTTATCCAGCCTTCCCTTACCAATCAACTTTGCAATAGACAAGATACTGGCGTCCGTCCTGACATACTCCGAATATGACGGTTTGAGACTGCCCTAAGGGACTCAACTTCGAGTCACAAAATATGCAGCTCACATGACCATCAACTACTATGTTTCATAGGAAGCCCAGGACACTTTAGACGGATTAGAGGTTTCATTTTGTCGGAGTGGTGTGGCCTTCGCACCTAATGAATGCATGGCGCTGTTACAAAATCAGTTAGATTCTATGCTCGCTGTCACTTTTGACTTTGAGCAATTGACAATAGTGGACAATTTTATTTATCTTGGAAGCCGTTTAGCGCTGGTAGATTGCCTGATGAAATCACAAATCGTATAGTCAAGGCTTGAATGGTCTTTGCCAACTTGCACGTGAAGTATGTTCATAATTTGTCCACTGGTATTTCCGAACCAATGGCGGCGTGTGATGTGAACATCGTGTCAGCAGGGACGAGGTTTTCCAAAGTGTCTTCAGAACAGACAGACACTGTTGACCTTTAAGCATATAGATCTCGTCTCACTGGCGTTGTTGGCTCGGTCACGCCTTCAGAATGTCAACCTACCGTCTGTCACACCAAGTCGTGTTTACAAGTGGTGGGTTGGCCTGAAAACGCAAGCCTGGTGGCCAACTCATGACTTGATCTGGGCGTATGTGGGCATTTACTCTGAACCTTGCTTCAGTAGGGTGCCGCCAGCTTCTAATCTGGTGCCCGAAGGAAAATGATCACCTTTGATTGTTGACGCTATCTGACATGGTTAACAACAGAAGTTAGTATTGCTCGTGTTGCGAGTCTCTGCGTGCATCCCTGTAACGTATTTCTGTTCATCGTTCACATATCGTTCTCATATCGTGTCACGTTCGCCACTCTTTGTAGTTTTCACGTGTTTTCACATGCATATTTCCACTTAAGCATTCCATGTTTGACATTCTGAACCTCTTCTTGTTCTACAGCTAGGTGATGTCAGCTTAGTGACGTTGGCTTCTGCTGACTGGCATGATTATCGATAAGAAATGGTCATCAAGAAATGCATTCATTCTGTAGGATTAAATCTGTGTTGCTTACTGCAACAACCTACCTGACAGGAAGACAGTAAACAACGTAAAATTTAACGGAGGTCAGTGTTAATTTTCATTTGACATTCTCCTTATGCTATTGGATCTCTCCTTAATATAAAAGAACCTCTCTACTCACTAGTTTAACAAACGTTCAGAAGGAACACTACGTTGGTTGAAATATTCTGCGGAACTAATGTCAGGACTAGTTTCAAATTCCAGTTCAAGTTAATAATACTCGGAAGATGTTCTACAATGAAACTGTTTATTTTTGCTGAGTTTATACTTATTTTACTTGAAGCGCACTTGCATTTTGTGATGCCTTCTTACATTAGTGATTTCTGGAATGTTTGAGTACTTTTTATAACTATCCATTCACAGGACACTAAACATCCCCAATTCAAGTAGGGCATCAATTTTGAAACCAATCGCCACCACTCCGAAACGACTGCTGCACTTCGCAGCTCCCAGTGAACGAGGACGTTTGAACACCAAAGCTTTGTGGGAACCTCGTACTAATTCTCAGTCAGACTATGCAAAGCTTGTCTTTGCCACCGACAGCATGCAAGTGACTCAACGATCTGATCGGCGTACACATTGATCTGCATCAAAGCGACGCAATCTGAGCCCGACTGGTGGTTATGGCAGTTCCGGCAAAGCGCAGACTGCACTTATATCAGCTACAAACAGACGCAAAATAAAGAACACAGAACTTTTGTGATTGTACACGACGACTTGGACACCGGTTTTATCCCAATATATTAACCCAATTCTGGAATATTAACATATTCAATTGATGTAAACCAGAAGAAACCGCTATACATTTATCTGAGTTGAATTTCTCCTTTAATTTACGGTAGACAATCGATACAGTACACTGTTATTTAAATCTCCGAGAACGTACAAAATAGATGCAATTACACCGGGGTAACTTGGTTACACCGAGTCCTCACTCTTTCAAGTCTTTTCAATAAGTTTACTGTAATCATTTTTTTAAATGAACCGGTTAAATCAGATCAATCAGACCGTTATCGATTTCTTTTCCTCAAGGAATATCTTTCGTATACTGAAGGTATCGCAGAGTATGATACTCATTAGCATCATTTGATCCGGATAGCATTTAGGGAGAATATTTGAATAAAAACACCAAGACAGATCAATAGTAAAATGTGCAATTTTGATGCCAATTGGTACCGATTTGCCAGCTTATTTTTGCACTTGTGATGGTAATAACAACAGAATGTAAACATATCTAGTGTTTACCATCAGTTAACAACTCAACCACCGTTGGCAGTAGTCGGAACCCTTATCCGTTCCGCGAATATGTAATCGGCTTATGAAATGTGCACGTGATGGAATCCAGCTCTCGAAACTAGCAAGAACATCGCTTTTTTATGCGTCGGACTACAAATGCCAAGCTACAGAAACAACCGAATACATAAAATTATCAACTCCTGCTGAAATCTCCATCCATAAAACCTTCGTATGCTCAGTGATGTTAAAAATCGCAAACATGTGAGAAACATTACAAAATGACTTGGAAGTAAATGGTAAATTCGATGTCCGCAATAGGCGCTTCGCACCCTGCGGTTACTACCCAAGATGTATGCTGTTGATTGTTAGCAAATGTACTAATGTCCATGACGTACCCGTGAATGGAACATGACCTGAAATTCAACGATGAATGCGGCATTGACTAGAAAGAATATGCATTTATTCATGTCATATTTATTGCAAACCTGTACATAAGCACATACATCCATTGCGAAGCTTCCGTGATTCAGTCTGAACAACGAACAAACTATCTTTGACGAGATCGTATCTTAGGATTTTGACTGCAAGCGTCTTACAGTGAGTTACTGAATAAACTGGAAGTCAAAGTCAATTTCACACCAACTGCACAACCTTCAGCGAACATTCTAAGTTAGAGTTCGCTTTCGGGTGCGAAATGAACACGAAATTTACGATCGATTCCATCCGCCCTTAATTAAGAAACGACTAAAAGTTCCACAGTTAAACAGTCACCGAGAACAGTTCATGATTTTGATAGAGTGGAAAATTAGGGTTGAATTTAAATTTCACCTATTTGGAGTGCAATGCTATTGTTAAACATAACCTCTATCACCGGCTTCCGCTCCGTTTAGTTGCAGTAAACATTGGCGATACTCCTTAAAGTTATGTCACATTTCCAGCATTTTTATATTATGCGGGTAGAATAACTCTCAACTGCATTCTTAAACGGGAAACTCGCGTGATTTGAGATGTTAGAAAGACATCGAATATTTTCAGAAATTTTAAGATGACTGATTAATCAGGAAATTTCTGAACAGAAATATTTCGCACGGTAATCATTGGCATACTCGCGGAAATAAACCACACACGATATCGGACAGAACGCAAGCAAGCATGACCACATATGAAAGAATAACGTGTAGGCGTTACGTCATAGGAAAACTGGTATATACAGCGCTGTGGAAACACCAGGAGACTCCGAAACTGAATGAAAGAAGTTTTGCAAACTTTTTAAGACAAAAGCGAATGCAGTAACGATAGAGTTGTGTCGCATCTTGTTCGGCTGAATGGAAGAGTGACTCGCTCGTGTTACGGTGCAACTCCTTCACATCCAAATGAACACTACCTCCTATAAACTATGGTGCACAAGAACTGGCTGGTACTTTTCTGCAACAAAGTTACCTCGCCCAAAATGGCAAGTGTATTGCAATCGTTGAACCAACATGTTATATATATTTATTATATTGCATATACACACTATATTATGGTTATGATCAATTACACCCTATCTTCAAATTCGTTCACGTAACGCTTCCACCGTTAGTGGGTTTGACGGACAGAATTTAGGTAACCACATTAACGTAATCTTCAAAGATTACACTGTACTGGTGACAATAAAACAAATATGACCACTTAATTATCGTATTCACAGCGCGTTGTGCGCTCTAATTACAACCGTTCAGACACAATATGCAATTCAGAATGGTGCTTTATTGACATCAACTTGCGTTCAGTGATTGTGGGCGGCCATGTACCTGGCAAAAGGTTGGTATAGCTCCAGCCTTTCATGATCGCAACAGTGACGCGGAGTAGTTAAAAATTAGAAGCAACCATAGAGTACTGAAAATACAATAACTCTAGACCATCAGAATGTTCTAGATGCTAATACGTCATCGACTATACCTCGTTGTTAGTTTAGGTGGTATTTCTGACCGGTGATTAGGGAGAAAACGAATTCCCAAAACCAAGCAGCTGACAGTTGCACACCTTAGTTGATGATATATTCAGGGAATTCATAACTGGTGCGTACGCCCTTACATAACCACCCGGCAGTTTTGTTCAACTGTTCGTGGTCTTAGTAAATACTACCCAATGCGGAAAATACAGTTGGCATCTTCGATACGATATCCATTCATCACAGACTGTGTAACCTGGAAAAGTAACCAACGAATTGCATTCTTCCAGCGTCCCAAATTACACGCTCATTGTAGGTTGTGTTCAGCTCACCCGATAGAAACGAACTGATGAAAACCAAGATCATACCTGTCAGGTTCATTGCGAACAGGCAACAATCTTAAACTTCAGAGCGAAATAAAACTTAAAAAAATATATAATCCTTTCTTTTCAAAGACAGCTGAACCATATTTCTACCCTAAAGACAAGGTGGGTTAACAAAGATGACATGACCATCCTCTTGTTACTGATACTGTATCAACAGTATTTCAAGCTGACACGTTAATGTTACCTAAACAGTCTTTACAGAACTTTCTCTAATACGAGATGTAGGAATAAAAGTGACCAGTCTTTAATCAACATTATGTGATTTGAAAAATCGAAACGGATTCCAAAAAGGCCATTCTAGACAGCTATGTTGTTCAGCATGATGTACATGCTTTTGACACATAGGTTGAGCACGGAAATAACCGTCGCATACCCTGAGGAAACTAAACAACAATCTTAACAAATTCTAAAAGCCCATTTTCCAACATTTTGCTGATGATTCCACTGAACAACAGAGAGATCAGTAACTATATCAAACACCATTTGAAGTTTAAAATACTGAGTTTCCCTTAATTCATTTAGTCAAAACAGAGAAAAGACAGATATATATATAGCAACCGGTCACTTAGTTGACCATTTCAAATCGTTCAAGATTTTGTTACATAATCGCAACCCGAAACTGTTAGCGATTAGCGAGCCAATGTTACTCAAACAACATCGGACAGTTTTTTATGTGCACAGAAGGCGCTGACGCAATCAGTCTTCTTGCTGTGGAATTGATTGAGCTATCAGCGCGTGAAAGGTCACAACTATGTGGTTAGTTCGTTCAATTGTTGTTGCTATACGTAGTTTGTATAAAATTTGCTGGTTTTACCTTAGCGACTGATGAGAGTAAATCCAAATGTCACTATCAGAAGTGACGAACACTTAGGACAGCTTTTTGTGGACTCATCTCGATGGCAGTGTGAATTCACTGATTTTAATTGATTTGCATATTTCTCTGGAACTTACCCGCATTAAGGATACTGCCAGGCAAGCTATCTATTTAAATGCAACTTGTAGTTAATAAACTTTCACGACTGCTACTTGGCTGTAGAACTATCGTGGATGGAAATAACGTTGCACAGTGATAATTGTAGCTAATGCACGTTGGATTGGACCAAACTTTTACATATGCTTTATCCACATGTAACAGATCACTATATGATCACAGTTGAGACGCAAAGGGCGATTTCGACGTAACACAATGTTCAAACACTAACTTGTTATTAGTGGTTACCAAAATACTGGTGATGTTCCATTTTTGTCACAAAATTGTTCGATTCAAGAACTATGACGGCGTCTCGGCAGACTGTATTTGACATTTTTCGCCTACTCTAACTGTTGGTCGTGCCACCAGAATGCATGTGTTTTGACTTATTGCTACCTATACGTAGGAAAACGGCCAACAAGCTGAAAACATATAAGCAACTTTGGTTTGAGAGATATAGTAAAATTGAAAAGTATGAGAACAGTTTGCGTGATTCGTGTTCGGAAGTATCAAACTCAAAGTTTCTGCAAGGAAGAGTGACACATACGTCGTCATAACAAACCCCACGAGGAACTGCTGAAATTTATTCCAAAAGAAACTGGTTGAAGTGAGTACACAAGCGATTAATCTGACACTGTGTGGAAGCCTTGAAGTTTGCTAGCATTAAAGAAGGAATTTTGATCAATTGATACAGTACGAACTAAAACCAATTCAGATGGAACTCAGTGTATATGTGTCACTACTTTTGTTGAACGAACATGAATTTACCTGATCATGTTTTATTGCTTGTGATATACACATTAGTTTTGGTTATATCATGATGTATTCTGCACCGTGGCTTGAAATAAGTGAATGTGTTTTATCGATACCTAAATATTACCTTCACTTTAAAAACATCATAATACGCCTCTGATAATCTATTGTGCGACTAACCGATGACAGGAGTTTGTTATTTGATGTAATAATAACAGAAGCGGTGTAGTTTAGTGAGTTGGGTGTTAGTTACTAAAAAATCTGTCGAGGCAGCAACTACCGTTGGTCTACAGGTTGAATTTATTATTTTCACAACACACCACACGACGGCATGTTGCACAAACGATCCTCCACAAACTGGTTTTATTTTTTCACTCCAATCGATTCTACTTACTGATCATCCGTTGGCCTAGTGATTGCGCACGAAACGAGTAACCGAAAAAATGCAACCCTACTGTCACAACGCGAAGAGTAGTTGGTTCGATCCCGCATTCAGACTATCTAATGAGTTCAACCAAGAAAGGAACCGGTTTTGGGTTTAAATGTATGATGATGGGGGGAGGACTACTGAAAAGCTCTTAGATGTAGTGAAACCGGTGTATTGCTCACAGATGGACTCTATCTAAACGGCATACGGTGACTGGTCAGGACGCACTAGGCATGTTCTACGTGTGGGAACAGGAGGCGAACATAGGTCAAAATATTGTTCACGTTCGTCGGACGCATTTGTTCAAAAGATGACGTCGAACTGATAAAACTATATTGGGAAATAACGGATAGACAGACAGTCTTCAGCAGGTCATACGAGTGACCGTGAATAATTGCGAGTAATTGCGCAAAGATTAATTGCAGATGATGAGTAAGCCTATTCGGATAGGTGGTCACCCGCCTGAGGTCAGTTCAACTGGCTTGTTACAGTGGCTAGTTTCAGTGAACACTAACGTAACCATATATTAAGATCATTTTTATCGCGTTTTCAAAGATGATTTTGCCGCTGTCAGTGAATCTCATTTGAACGTGTTTAATAATCCGAACGTTTTCACTAACCTTGTTTCGGCATTGTTGACCTGTGTCTTGTTACCTCCAGTTTAACATGTTACTTCAAGTGTCATATGTCTTTAATACTCCAAGGTTTACAATTTGATAGGAACAACACTTTGCTTCGGGAGAAAAACGTCCCTAGTAAACATGACTACTGAATGTTTACGAAAGATACTCTAATCTTGAATAATACGTAGGTCTTAAATTTATTACAGCTAATTACATTCAATGTCATAATTGTTTGATACAGAAGGAGTAGTATGAAATGTTGGCATCAAGTAGGAACTGGCTTCACCTTGCTATGACCATAGTCAGCTGATTTTAGATTTTACAGTGCGTAAAAAACACAATAAGGTAAATTACTATGGGAATAGCCACTGACTTACTCTTCTCATTTGGTTGCCATAATTTTGGTTTCAAACTAACAATAACTAGCCCAACTACTGAACAACCAATTAGACTGACGTATATTCTGATATCAATCACTTTTAAACTACCCAACAAAACGGTTAACTCAGCAAGGTGCACCTGGGAAAACAACCGTGCCCAATAAGTCCTGAATAAGGAGCTGACATGATAATCTTGCACAAAAAGTGCAAACGAACAAAAACTCAGGGATTCAACAAACCTTCAACAAGAATTATGCAACCCTATCACAAAATCTGTACGCACGCCGACTGAAAGTAAGGGTTTTACAATTCTATAAATTGTTGTATTCAAGAATTTCATTTGAAAATTTAGAAAACTTCAGTCGTGTGATCTATCTTTTGGAGTGGCGTCCTAAACGAATTAACCAAAGTCTGGTAATAAAAGGAACCATATAGGTAGAGTTGGTAATCGTGATAGTTGATGCCGCAAAATAAGTTGTTACCCATCGCACATGGGTACAGTAAAGTATAATTACCAGGGTCTAAATTACTTAGACAACACCTTTCTGGCCACTCCAAGTAAATTCCAGAAACCTCTGTATGAAGCATACCGAGTATGACTGACAAAATAAGGCCAGAAATCAACACGCTGAGAAGTTGTTTTTCAACCCAGAGGTACCCGTTTTCATCCGGCAGAAAAAAATATGATACACGGTTTTGATAGTAACACTCTGAATGTAATTTTATTCCACAGTTTTGCTTTGTAACGAACGGCTGGACTCAGGTGACATGCAATAACTTCCAGCCTACAAGATCGAAAACCCACAATCTCCAGAAAGCATACATGAAGCATCATGCAAACCATTGCTTGTCTTCTGAACCATCGTCAAACAAACAATGCTGGTATCAACACAGTATACATGCCAGTATTCTATCTAGTTACAGTATGATGTACAGAAGGGCAAATTGTTAAAACGTGACATATTTCCAGCAGCAAACCCAAAAGTAACTCGAGCCACTAACGGAAACATTGAAGTTTGTATATTTGCCCATTAACTACATACAGCTTTCTCCCCAGATATCCAAATAGTTTAGAAGGAACAACGAAAAATTGTGCGGTGTTCATCGTAAACTTCCACAGCAGAAATATACATGCTATCCAGTTTGATGAATGTAATCTCATTGCTGGTTCATGAACCTATTATCAGACTGTGGCCATCCTGCCAGTCGGCATTCCCATCGGCTGCCCCATAAAATCTTTCTTGTTTGCCAGTTCACTCACTAAGTATATCTTTTTTGTGATTCCTGGTTTCAATTATCCGAGTGCTGAGAAATTTGCTCGGAAGAACTCTGCGTAATTTACGTACTCCATCTATCACATTCAACCATATATCAACGTCAGTTTGGATGGTGTTAGTTGCAGCTCAATATGTGAATGGTCAGTTTTAACTACATCATTATGTCGAACGGACTTAGAGTACGCGATGCTAAATGCAGTACATTAATCACAAAAGTAAGCTCTTTCACAAAAAGGCTGGAGACGTAAATTCCTTACAAAAACGGGCTGGACCTCTATGGAATTTGGCCTTTTTTCAATGGTTACTCGTTTTCAACATAAGATTTTTTACGTAAAGCTGACGTAACGCAACTGAAATGCTTCTTACGTTAATAAAACATCACAAGATGCCAACGAATAACTGTTTTACACCACCTGTTTATATGCATTTTAAATGTTTCAATGTATATGACTGAATCGATACGACAGCAGCATAGATGTACTGTAAACAAGCACCATTAGAAAGATATTAACAGCAAGTTAGACGCTGTTTCCTTGAAACGTCACCTTGGACTTTATATCACAACTAACTCTTCGTAACACTTACGCGGCTCAGGTTATACTAACATGAAATATAAACCAACAGACAAATGATAATGGCAAACAATTGCCCAGAAGACTGTGAGTGTACTTCCAATTAGAAATAATTTTCAAATAAACACAACATAACCAGCATCTACGAAAACAACACTAGATTGCAGAGCAAACAACGTGAGCCATTTGAGTGAACAGTCATTGAAGTCAACTGGTGAACGCGTGACCAGTCCTTAGGAAATCCTGTTCTGTTCTGGCATAAATGAGTGTCAGTTTAGAACCAGAGTGGTGGAGTATCGTGTAACCTAGTCTTGAAACCCTGTCATATAGCTGCCGATTAACACTGAACACGAAGCCTATTCTCATAACATCAAATAAATTCCAGGTGAGCATTTCCTTACCGTGAACAAATTGCACTGTATACAAAAGCTATCGTACACCGAAAACACCAATTTGTCTTGCACATTTAAAAGGATTGTGTACGTCGTAGATGGTGCCTTGATAGCAAACAAAGTATGGTGTTCATGTTTTCTTTTCCAGTTGTTTTATAACTGCGTATGAAAAAACTCTCTGCCGTTGACTGCTTCGAAGTTTAACCAAGGTAATATGCTGCCAGTTCTCTGTGATCATTGTTCGGATGACAAGTAACCGGAAGTTTTAATGCGTTTTCATATTCGGCAAAGTAACTTGTGCAGTATGCCAATTTTAGTTTAACAATGGATAAAAATTCCACCGTATGAAGTGTGTAAAATGAAAATGCTATCTTCACTGTTTGTGAGGTCAAACTCAAGCCCGTACTTCTTTTGGATTAGACCCAACAACAGAAACGTCATGCTAAGACGCGTCATGTTTTCAGCTTAGCTACGAAACCACGTGAGTAGATCAAATTGTTCACATCTGGACCTAGTTACACACCAAACCAACTGTATCGCATGGAACCCACCAAATGATACAGCAGAGTGCCTACCCAAGCAGGATTTCTTAAGCAATTCACGCGAGACTGCATGAATACCACCGCTGAACATTCAAGCTGTGTCACTAAGGAGTATCTTGACTCCTGAAAACAAATGTCCATTGCAGTTTGCGTATCGAAGACCTACTTGTTGTTTTAAACAACGCAGAATCAGTCCAGTCCCAGAATTGTCATTTTAATGTGTGCAAACACTACAAGAAGATTGCAATGCACTGTTTGACATGCTATTCCGCGACGGGAATCTGAAAGATTACCAATGCACTTCTTTCAACGAGGGTGCGAACAAAGGTCTGCTGGTCACTCAACGGACAAGGTACACACCAAATAAGATAAGAGCCATAACTTTGCAAGTGTTTGAATTCTAAGCAAATTGTTAGAAAATATTGCAAACATGTAACATTTTTTTCAATATAAAATGCGTAAAGTAAATTATCGGAAAGCGAACACATTATTAAACCGCCTTGATTGATTTGCATTCTACACTTTTCGATTCGTGATCTGAAAATGTTATCAGCACTGTTACTATGACTACCCACTTGACAGTCCAGTGACATAGGTGACTTCGTCACATGGCTGTACCCTGGTTATCCTGTATTCTCTAGTATTGTGATTTTCTAGAATACACGAGGAAGGAAGTCAAGAATATACATGCCCGATGTGATAACGTTTCTAACCAAAGTAGTTTTGCCATTCAAATAAAATGAACAAGATCGGATAGTTTTCATTTAGAAAAATTGCTACCGATGGGGTGAGACATGAGATTGAAAAATGCGTCACGACTAATAACACATTGCAACTGTCATCATTTAACAAACGACTAAGGGAATTTATGTGATTAGGTGAGTTGCTTGTCTTGTTATCGATTTCGTAACACGTATACCAACTCTGACCTAAGTGAACTCTTCTATCTATACGATATAAATTGTATTCATGATGGACACAATGTACCAGTGCAAGAAGGCGGTTGCTTTCAACCAGTTGTCATTAGTAAAATTCCGTCGACCTTTCACTCACTGAGCGTTACCAAGACAAATCCTGTAATACCTATATCCATTGAGCGAAAAATACACCCCAGTGGTCATAAGACGTAACAAATTAATGTATCCGCTAGTCTGACAGGAGTGTTCGGAAACGTAGGGAAAATAGAGGAAAATTCATAAGTATATGGATAGTCACTGAATGTCGGGAGCGGCAACGTGTTGTCATTAGATGTGATTTCTATGTTTACTAATGTAACACTGAATGAAACATTAAAAATGGACATCTCTAACACGCTATATATACTTAACAATACGTGTCATTTACAATTCCGACGCTAGATTCCTTTTTAGCCGTCGTACTGCTGACGGTTTCTGCACGAAATCGTTATATAAATACCTAAGAAGGTGCTCAACTATCCGTCTTCAGTGATTTGTCCAGACCCACCAACACACACGTCACTGCAACAAAGGTGAGTTACAGGTAATTTCCGAAAAATTCGGAACAGTAGTCTAAACCAGCATAAGTAACTCGAAAAACACGCTTGTAGGTAGAAAACAACAACAGAATCTCGAAGGATCTTAAGGTAGGGTTTCAGACTAGTTTTTAATGACCACGTCGTTGAACATGTAATTACATTTGAAAATTAACTTGAGAATCTCTCTTGAATACAGTTACAATTGAAGTTTTAGTTGTCCGTCAGTCACAATGAACTTTCGCCAACATTTCCGGATGCCTATTGGTCAGTTTGAATCTCTCCAGAAATGGCCCCTTCTGGTTTGTTATCATTAATGCATACTTACCTAGCTTCGTGGAACAGAGTTCGTAGTTCATTCGTTTGACAATAATGTAGACGAAAACTATTACAACTACTAGGTAATCAAAGTTGCTTTGTGGTATACAGCATGTAGCAGTTTACCTTCCTGTTCTTAAACGGACACATGTAACGCTGTCATCTAACCATTCTGTTAGTAAGCTGTCGAATGTGATTGGAAGAAGATGGCATAATCGACAACTTGACCGTGGGAGTGAACATGATCTTTGTGATGAGCATAAAGTTCAATGTCGATTTTTTTTGACATGCTGCTATAAAACACCTGGCTGTTTGATTTTTACAGTCGATGGTAAGCAACAAAATGTTAACATGGCGCAACATTTTTTGTTTCCCTTGTTGAAGGAGCCACATCAACAACACACAACTTTTCGATCAGTTTAATTTCGGGTTTTTCGGAGAAGATATATATAACCTGGGTAAAAAGTGCCCTTATTCCTGAGCCACTACACAAACATGCTTGTAGGGAAACGCTTAATCCAGGGCTGACTTCATTACGTGAGTCAGAGTGTAAATGGTCCAGGAAGATGAGACTATCTGTTTTAACGAATTCATGCGCCTGATTAATATTTAAAAATGAAGGTTTTCTAGGCTGTTGCACTAGACTTTGCACTTAAAGTACATGTCAAATTTTACTGTTGAGTTTTATGTTACTTCATTATATGTTGAGTTTAACTCGTTTCTCCAGAAGCTTACTGAGTGTTAAAGGGTGGAAGTCAAAAACGGTTCGCCATTGGAAAATATTTCATTCACTAGGTTTTACAAAGGAACGTTACAACGATCTGTTCATCGTAAACCTTCATGGAACAAGCAATATTTGCTGTTTTCTGTTTCCTGTTGATTATCTAAACATTGCGAATAGTGAAAACTTTATTTCACACAGTCAGAAAGGTATGTACTGCAATTCAGCTAGAGAGAGAAGAAGGGCTAATTAGAAAAACGCTCTTGGGTGATGATTTTTTTTTAAATTATGAAAAACCACGGTAAGAAAAAACTAGTTAAAGCAGTAGGCTGCAGTGAAAAAAAACCAAAGTCCTGCAAATCTTATTTAAGAATCACAAACTGATATCGACAGCGAAAAACACCTCCTAAGCTGCTCATTAACGTGCTTTGTTGAACACTAAACATTGTTCCCTCTGAGTGGTGGTACACACCCAGAGAATTAACTGGTGCATCTCAGACTAGAATAACTCAGTTACTGTTGCAGTGAGGTCTGCAAAAATAAAACAAGTCTGTGTGTACGCCAACTTGTGGCGGAACTTATTATCAACAAATTAACAAATAAAACGTATTGATTGTCGGAAACGCAAAGATGTGGCTACGTAGTTTACTCGATCAAATTACTGAGACAAATTTCGTATTCGTCAACATCCTCAGTCGTCTTTAGGGACCGAAAAACAACGTCAAAACCACTTTGTCGAGACAATTGCTAGGAAACTATTGAAATCGCGCTGTGCGAATACGTGATGAACTGGTGATTAAGTCCACAAAACTCTGATGGGCCTCTGTCACCATGTGTAACGAACTTATGCATATTTTGTTGTATGTTCCAAACCACCTATTGGACAAAATATCGCTCGATCCGCTTCAACAAGATTCATGCTATATTCTACTGTTAGCCCGATTTTCAAATAAATTTTCGAAAAAACTTCCTTCAGTTTGTTGTATGCAGCAGTTTGCAGAGTTTGAAATCGTTGTTTCCGGCAGTTTTAAAAGGAGAGAAAACTACGTCATTTCTTAGCAAAGGCAGAATTTCTGCGCATCCATATGACAAATTCCATTTATTAGAGCAGATAGAATTTGTGTATCTTTACCGGCGTCAATCGCAGAAATAAGACCAGCTCACATAACAGTCTGCGCCATTTGTTTAGGTGGTCGATTTCTCTATTTATATACCAGCAGATTTACGGCTGTAATGGTATTCAGACAAACAGAGCAGAACAACATCTGAAGCAGTCAGTGGCCGGATACATTTTAAAATGAGTAAAACACTTGACGTCGTAGCTGGTTTAAACAAACAAACCAGCTGTTTGAAATCCCACGACATCGACCAACAATCTCAGTGTGAAAACATGCCACTACGTTAACTCAAAGCGAACATTCATAAAAATGCTAGTCACCAGACAGACGAGACTGCAGATCGTTAGTGAAGGTTCCCCTAATCAAACTTGTAGCAGCCTTTGTATGTACGAAAGTGGTGTTTCGTGGTATTGAGTACATGACACTTGTTGGTTGGTTTTATATCTACTCAGTATTCTTTTATGTCTTACCATTGTATGCACGCAATATGCTAGACATTTTTAACTAAAGAAATTGGTGAGTTAACGCAACGTATATTCTTTTCCTACATGAATGAAATGCGTATGTGAATTGTTTTCGAAAACCATGATCGTCCATTCTGAGTTTGCCCGCAGCATGAAACTGAAGTTGATGTTCATAATTCAACAGATTGTTTACTGGTTTGTTATTTGTTCAATTCTGCTCCTTTAACCAACGTTGTTCTCGGTCGTTCGTCTCGATTCGTTCAGTAAATACCTGGCTGTTTTCCGTTGAATGCAGGCTAGTTCTATTTCCTGATTATGCTGCCCACCAAAGATTTAATGTGACTGCTTCCAGCAAGCACTTTTAAGATATTTCTCCTATTGTCGAAGTAATCTACGCACCCAGCCTTTCACAATTCGCATTGAAACAGAGTCAAATTCAGTACAGTTTAACAACCCATCCATAACTAATAAGCACACTACGTTGATTTTACCATGTACCAATACAGTATAAGATACCATCGGTCTTTCTTCTCAGTTTTGCTACGTGATTACTGGACTCTTTTTAAAGAAGCTAGTTTGCTTTTATTTTCGTTGTAAACAGAACTGTACGTTTTTTTCGAAACTACATCATTTTTTACCAGTTCTCCAAGCTGACCTCCATTAAGTTCAGCATATTAAGAAGATCATAGATAGATAAACAGTTCCTGTCAGTCATCGAATTTCTTGAATCCTCTGACCTAGAATATAACGACTAGTCTTAAGTGTGTGTTTGGAAGAAAGGAAACGGGGATGGAAAAATAATGCCGGGTTTACTACGCTCGTTTTTTGATCTTGCTGATTGATGACCATACAAATATTCATCTTCCTTTCACGGATGATCCATTGTTGCCACCCTAATGCGATTAGCTAATCGATTGTTTCATTGTGTCATATGAGTACGTCTACATCATGGACGGCTCACGATCGACTTGCTGTTTGGAAACATTTATTCAGAAACGATGCAGTTGAAATTGTTGCAACAGTGGAAAACAAAAAGTGTGTGCTCAGTAAGTTGTTTAATTTCTCACAATAAAGACTCAATCTATTCCGTACATCCTTCTACCGACCCAGTTAATTTCAGTAAAAAAGCTTCTAGTATGTTCTACAGATTTTCCTCTTAGCAAGATTAAAACTGTCATTTTCAAAAGTGTTCTCAAACAGCAATATAATGGGTGTGGACAGGAATAGTCTCCTGACTGGAGAAGGGTCAGCCAATCAATGTTCGCAAACGAGCTGCTACAGACGAAATTATGGTCAATTCGGCGCCAACTAATCATAAACGGTGGTCACCTACTGTGTAATGCGTATCTGTTTCAAATAAGCGAGTTGCTATATACGAGGTCGTGGGACAACACAGCAACGTACGGGCTAATGAAACACAAGAATGCTAGTCACGTAACAGCAATCGTAAATACTATTGTTATCCTTTATAAAAAAGTTGATTTCCAATAAATATGGATTGTTTATTGCCGCCCAGACGTCTGTATTGTTTCTGAAATCGGTAGCTGAGCACGCGACAAGCAACACAGCTTATTAACACCGGACCAATTTCTCACACTAAGAACTATACCATCAGCCCTCCCACAGAGGTTCGGAAGCCATAAATGTTAGATGTCTGCTAATGAAAGCAGTTCAGCTAATCTGTGCTGGTAAGCGGACCCCCTCGAAGTAGAACAGACATAATACTTACTTCATGACCGGTATATCCTGAAAGCAACCACGAACTAAGCCAGCACCGAACCTTGACTGATTTCCTTGTTTCAGCACATAAGATAGAGACTTGTATTTGAATGACCAATGTGCATGGTACCAACCAAATCTGTGATTCGCACTACACATTACTTCGAATGTTGACGTAAAATGGACTGTCTAGTACTTTTGCTATCCCGTGTGTTAATGACGTAAAAGTGAGACTTGGTTTGAATCTTGTTTTATAAGGTTACGTAAATATACACAGATAACAGCAGTGATAGAAAGAAATAACTTATGGAGACCGTTATTACTTTAAATATGTTTGAGACAAGCTGAGTATCACCCAACTTAGAGCAGCTGGTGAGTAATCGATAACCTGAAATGTTAATACTGTTCCACTTCAAGCAAAAAATGTTATTCAATTTTAAAAATATACACATGTATGTATACACATATACGTTCAACTGATTTTTGCCGTATACAAACTACTAGCTGCTCAGCGGCGCACGAACATATATAGTGTAATGCGCAATCGAAACTAGGGAGCGCGCACAGATTGAAATTGAATTGTGTGACAACGTGCTACTGTGTTGTTACCATCGTTTTCTTTATGTAAGTTGTGTGCGTGACATACTAGGCATTTGGCTCATGCCGTTTTTTTACAGGACAACTGCTGGAACCCTTACTTCGGAAGAACGCTGTCCTCCGGTGTCTCCACGTTGCTCCACAGTTGATCCACAACTATAACGAACAATCCGAGTAGCGACTGTTGTCTCATGTGTTCGCTGTCCCAGTGTGTCCCTTCTTTGAAGGTTCCTCTCTGCTTTCAGCATGTAAACTGTCGAGTGTGAACGTTTATCTGCCTTGTGCACCATAGAAATGGCGAGGGGGATGGAATCCAAGGATATAAATGGCCATTTACTTTACAATATATGTACAAACACTGATTGTTTATGGGTGATGGACATTGATAAAGGATTTATAGCTACTTCACTACTTTGAGTTGTATGCGCCGCTGTACACAGCATGTGATCAAACAAAACTTGAAAGAAAATTAATCAGGATTTTGGCTGCTTAACGGAATACGTTCATCTTTTGCACAACTTCCATATTCTTTTAGATTCTGTGTTTTATTTGGTTACACAGATCGAGGTTGAATAAATTCTCAAACCAAAATTTTTGCAGCTTGTGCGGAAGAAAAATCAGCACTTTACTTAGCATTTGACACACATTCTTGGTGGTATCTACAAGGAGTTCTGCGCTGAATTTGTGAAGATTAGTCTTTCAGCAATGATTATGTACCGAGGAGCCGAAACCACATTCAAAGACGCGTACGTCGTACAGTTAGCACGCAGTCTATTGCCCATACTGTTATTGCACTCTCATTAATCGTATTCACAGTGCGAAAGGAATGGAAATGACAATGAATACGGCACTGTTGATATCATACGCATAAGTATTTATCTTCCTGGAACAGTTACTCATACTGTCCATGTGTAAATATTGCCGCATGCATCGGATCGTGGACCGTGAGCGATTGGAATACTTCGACCAGCCCACGTTTATTATACAAAAATCACTTGCTCAACGAACTTTTGCATTTCTCGACAAGTGGGACAGAGTTGTCTCCATCTGACTGGCGTCACTAAGCGATTACTGTGAACACAATACCTCATGTTTTGTCCGATCGCACATTCGTCGTCCCTCACTTCTGTTACCACTCATCAGCAGTGCATATCCTTGAGATGGCAAGGATCAGAACTCCGGTCAAGCAACCTAGTTAACCAATGAACCGTTGAGTCCATGTTAGACACAAATGCGTTATCATATGCGAACTCTAAGCCACGTTAGCTAAATATCCATGTACACAGCTTGAGGAGATAGCTCATCACTCTGATGCGACGGTTTCCAAGATGCAACACATTCTGAACCTACTTTCAAAAGCGACCATGTAGGAACTGACGTGTATACCCTGAAAGTGGAGTATGGCCGCCACTTGCAATTACGAGGATTGATCAGCTTGTTCATACTCGTGATCTAGTGAAATGCTCCTCATCTCGTGTATTCTATCTGTCCCACTGTTCCATACCAGCAGAATGCAATAAAGTTTGCGATAAGGAAAGGCTGAATATGTGTCTACGTAGATGGTGCGGGCAATGACGCACAAATAAATGGGTTTTAGACAACACACAGAAATCCCAACTCGTCCACCGTAAGAAGTGAATGGAACAGTTTACGTTGTCGACCTCACTAATTAGTTTGAACTGTTACTGAGCAATCGGAATCAGAAAACGCTTCCTTTCATTGAGGCAATGTTGATCATTACTCGTCTTGTGGATCTGTTTGTGTGTATACGCTGATTAAACAGGCCGTTTGTCTGTCGAGAAACTAATGACACGCCTTCCTTGACGTACAGCCAGATCGGAAATCCTTTCTCTCGGTGTTGTTTATCGCACAACTTAGATATCCTATTGCTTTACGTTAGTGACAAAAGCGTGCGAACGAAATGTTAGCGTCTTATGACATTTTCCGTTGCTGATGAGATAGACCACGGGAACGCACTGTATGGATTAGCTAACAGGGAAACAGTTCGGAACCAAAGAGTTCCTTAGCTTCAGCGACCCACTCCTAACTAACACCTCTATCGATGCTAAGTGACAAGCAAAAGCTGTATGTACGTTATGTTGAAAATTCAACTTTGAGTAGTTAAGTACAGCGAGAAAACAGCTGTAACTAATTCAAAAGGACACGACCAAAAATGTCAATAGTTCCTCAGACCAATCGATTCTGCTTTAATATTCTTGAATTATGCGATAGTATATTTCACCCTCATTGTTTATTTTGTATTCGTTCCAAGGAAAAACTTATTATTTAAACAAAAACCATAGGTTCATTAATTGGCTTAGTAGATCGTGATTGTTGTGCTGTTTTATCAGTGTTTAAATTCAAAGCTGCATTCAGTTAATGGACTCAGCTAGTGAAAATATCTGAACGAACTACTGACTCGTTAAAATTTATTTCAACCATATATGTAGAAAGCTAAGTAGGATCACTGACGGTCTCACATTCTACAAAACAGCTGAAGCCTATTAGCTGTATAATATAACCAAATGCTATTGTGAACTGGATAAGTGTTTCACTATAAGTAGCATTCTGCATTAGCACTTAGTTCGTTCCGAAGTTCATTCGCAATCTGTAACAAAATAACTTTTGCTTACTGATACGCTAGTAAACCAGTCATTCCATAGAATCACCCTTGCTTCCAAAGTATGCATATTTTCACGGATGTTGGGGGTGAGCATCATATTCTAGCCTGATATTCTCATATAGACGGAAGCTTACGATTATCCAGCAATGCTTCATTTTTTGAAAATACAAATTATTATAACTACATATTAATTCCGTCGGGACCTATGACCAGTAGCGACGGACAAGACCAATAATGCTTGTCGTTTTCCTAACGTATTCGCAAAAGTCACTACCCGTGACTATTCGACAAACTTTCACTTGAATGAATCTTGATTGCTCGCTAGTAGTATCTAATTGGCTTATAACAGTTTTCAGCAGATGGCAGCTTGAATTGCGTTGGATTGTCGTCCAGCTGTTGTTGAAACAAAGGATGTACATTGCTTCTGTGCTGCCACAGTTGCCCTGTTCATCCAAATCATTGATGTCGAGAAGTGCAGAGCTGTTTCTGTATCTTCCACTTGGCCCGCATCACGTAGGCTGACCTCATGGGCAATGTAGGCTTTTCATTTCCAATTTTTTCTAAGACATCGATCAGGTGTTCCATGGGTTACTATAGTACATATGAACAGCTTGCAATGGGTAGATCATGTCCTTCGTATAAGTGGCGAACATTTGCTGAAATACCATCAGATTACAATGGAACCAACGGTTAATAAAACTACGGGTAGTTCCTGCGGGACTATGGTCATACATTCTGAAGGTATTTACTGTTCACTTGACTGAGAAACAAAGGTATCGCCTTCCGAATTGGAGAATTGAAACAGACTATTTGAAAAAGCCATGTGAAGTGAAAATGTGGCTAAAACCACAATATTTCTAGCTCCTTCAACTGACCCAACCATGCTTCTTTTTTCTTTAACTAGTCTATTCTGAAATAGTGTTAGACTACTTTGTTGTAATCAGTCGTCTAACCAGCAGCACAATTTCGTTAAGGTCTTTGCTGTCAATAAAGGAAAGAGTGATTGACTCGAAACTGAAATAACTGCATGACAGAAACGTTCTTCATATTCCTTTTCATTAGCTCCCATAAGTTACTCACGGAAATGCACTACTCAACTCACTTATTTTGTCGATGGAAACAAACAAAGAAAATCGCAAACAAATCATTCTGACCTCTGTACAAACTTCGTAGTCCATGAATCTACTGAACCCGAGTCCGGTGTCACTTTCACATC
Source organism: Paragonimus skrjabini miyazakii (assembly GCA_014338405.1). Lineage (NCBI taxonomy): Eukaryota > Metazoa > Platyhelminthes > Trematoda > Plagiorchiida > Troglotrematidae > Paragonimus > Paragonimus skrjabini miyazakii. The sequence continues at coordinate 65,640 of JTDE01002153.1, read as the reverse complement.
AGAGCATCCATTGCAATCATGTGATATTGATATTTTTCAGCGAATCCCTCAAGTTTGCCAACCAACCTAGAATTATAGCTCCAAACCGTTGCTAAAAATTCAGACAAAAACATTCACTTCGTAACGAAGCACTAGATTGCATAGGTGTGCTTGTAGGTACATCTCATTCATAAAGACTCCCAGACTATTTGAACGAAATATTTCAGGCGCTGGAGAAACAAGGATAATCCACAAATGTTCGAGTTAACCAATTTCAATCCTCCAAATATACAGCAACTAAAACTCTGGAACGTATTGTGTTTGTGTAATTGGAAGAAAATCTTGCTAGTGGGTTGTGAAGCACTGTTCGTAATGGAAAGATCGTGTTCATTTGCATGCTTAAATTACCCTTGTGTATATTGCAAATGAAATGAGTGCGTGCCATCTAGCTCCCAAGTAGCGATGGTTTCGTTTGCAAATGATGAAACTGGAGTCGCTATTAACGCTTCCTGATATGCACTCGCAAAACATCGTTATCTTTTGTCTTGATTTATTATACAAATTTTATTTAATTGATCAACAAAATAAGCGGCGTCATTCCAGTAATCAATGAACAAAATATAGGGAAATAATTTTAGAAGAAATGATATATGGTATTGTAATAATATGTTCAGTTAGACAGACTGGAACATCATGGGCAATTTCATTTGCCAGTGCAAGTATTACTTAAGTTGTGGTAACCACGCAATATTGCTATCTTCTAGATCAGTCGGTCCCACACTGTTTCCTCAACGTTACTATGACAACACATTACACTCACCTGTAAGTTATGATGGAAGTGTGTCACCGTTTACGCTTGTACATAAATTTGGAATTTATACGAACATTTTCTCCAGTCTTTTCGATCTCTCCTCCTCTCGGGGATCGTCTGTACTGCACATACTTCACGAGTTTGTGGCAGAACTCCGGTGCACGTTCCAATAAAGCAACCGTATAAACAGCGTCGCAACTGTTTTATATTAAATAAAACCTACTTACTATGATTAAAATATAGTCACACTAGTCGACCCGTAGCGCGTAGACCTTCAACCTCAAAGTTAAGATTTTTCAAGATTTCAGTATCACAGACTGCGCTAAACCAGTTCTGGGAGGTTCATATTATGGAAAAATAAATGTCGAAATATTTCAATAACATGTGACTTCTATTAGGCTACGCACACACTAATTGGTTAGGCCCAGGCCGGACGTTAACTGGATGTTACGTCAAACGGTCAGGGTCGAATGTTTGTGTGTGGTTT
>JTDE01002153.1:47581-60901 GCA_014338405.1 Paragonimus skrjabini miyazakii | reverse complement strand
TTCGTCACATCGTTACTTTTGATATTATGGGAATTTTCCGACATTAACATGTGACTTATTTAAAATATATTACTGATAGCTGTAAATTCATTTCACAAAGATGATACCAACCATATTCATCTTGTCGATTGAATGAATCCGGTCTACCACACAGCCGGGTTATAATGTGCAAGAACAACAGAATGCAGCGCGGATGCAACGATCAGGTCTTAGGTGTCCGTTCAGAAATTAGCAAGGAATGCCTGTTTTCTCTCTTGGACTGCATGGGCTGTTACTTGTTATAAGAATGGGTGGTTGTTGGGTGATGGGTCAAAATTTAGCTTGTTGCAGCAAAACTCAGTTATGAGAGATATGTACCATGAACTATGAACAGCATAAGGAATTTTGTCTATTAACCTGAAAAGTAACAACGCAATCACCCCGCCGCGCCAAATCGACTTAGTTTATTAGTTAACCTGAGTATTTGTTTTTCGAATGTAATGATCAGTTATCAAACTGATGACGGTTAATCTTGCTGAAATTTGGCCGTTGTGTTTGAAATATTGTACTTTTTTAGTGAATTTATCTCATGGTGACATGCGTAAATTTTTCTAACCTCCCGGGATCACTACCTTTCATATTGTAACTCAGCCGGTTACGTTTTAAGGACAGAAAGAGGTCTTGAGAAGTGTTTCACAATGGTTTACTAAATAACATGTGATGGCTTTAACAATGCTTCTATCATAATTCACTTTCACCGGATATATACCAACTGTTACATAAAACTGCATAAACCTTCCCACATCACCCATACATTTCTCCCCTGTGTAAACACTAGAGATACATCGCAACTCTCACTGGACAATGTTTTTGGACGGCGGAAATCAGTGCTTTCAGAATATACGGCCCATGACAGTGTAATTGAAAACAAGTCATACAAATTCTCCATTTCTCTTGGTCTGTTACTCCGTAACCACAGGAAACTAGTACGAATGCAAACCAGTCGATGTCAACAAATACATTGCTAATGGTGGACACCTGCCATTATTAACTAACCACCAGAAACTTCACCTTTCCACAAACTGTAATTCCCCTCATGGCCTATCATATAACATGACCCGTCAGTTCATCTGAGGTCTACGCATAATTCACTGTAACCTTACAATGTTATAGTTATCGAAATCACAGTACAATAACACAATATTTACAAAGGTGCTTCTTCGCGAATTTCACTTGACTGCTGAAATAAACCGAATCACTACCCAATGTTTGTCTTGATAAACCTGTTTAGTTTCGTGAGATCTGTTCGTGTCTATTAAGCTGCCTAATCAGTTTGTTTCATTTCCAAGATTGATTTACATTGCCACAAAAACATATCGTTTTCAAATTCAGAGCAACTCATAAACAATCAGTAATTCGTTTTACTGGTAAAGTTTCATTTCCGACAAACTCCTTCGTCAGATGAGACATTGGCGCCACGTGTGCTGACGTGATTTGATGTGACAAATTTTGCGTGTCAGTAGTAAAAAGTTACCAATGAAATAAATTGCCGCGTGCCTCTTGAGTGCTCGAGATTTATGAATATGTGATCAATATTAGGCGTACTGGAGTCGATAGCATTTTAATTTCAGATCGCAATAAGTGATATGGCAAATGATAAATATATGGTTGGCCAGTAACTGTCAATACCACGGAAGTACTATATATCTGTGATGGATCCATAAAAACAGAACAGAACTATTTGAGTTAGGTCAACCTTGTAGAGATTTGCTTATTTTTGTTTGCAAACGATGCTTCATTTTTGTACAGCAACTTTTTGTATCACCTTTGCATTTTGTTGAAATTGATAAAAGTGACCTTGCAATTCAATACAAATTTTGTGCACGGCAGTCTGTTCTTCTCTCCGTTGCGCAGTCGTTTGACGATACTACACGGATCTGTAATCCAATTTTTTAGCTCCGTCGTACTACGAACATCGTCGCATCCCTGATCGCGCTTCAGCAGTCCACGGCAACTCTGTGATATCACTCACTTCCGGATACTGGTAATTTGGAATATTGTGGTGGTCAGCTCGAACACTTGTGAACACTTTCCTGTGAGTCAGACCTTTTCGATTTCCATAACTTGTTGGAACTTTGTAACTATTTTGTCTCATTCGTTCATTTTGTCATCATCGATGGCCTAGTGAGGTACGCTCGAATTTACCTAGTTTATTCAGTAACTAGTCCTGACCACTACAACCTCAGAGCTAGTTTCGTCGCAGTAGTAATGACACAAACTGGGCAAATCAGGTATTCTATTCCTCGAGCGCAACTGTACAGCCTATTTTCAACAACGTAATCAAACATCAACAATGAGAAATGGGTTTAGTGATAAGCATCACATCGGCAACAGTTTAAATGTGAGACAGGATTGTTATAGTTGGTGTGTTGTTTATTTATGAGGGGTTTGGACAGTCACGGTAGTTCGTTCTCAATAGCATCTTCAACCAAAGGACTTGAACCTGGAATCAGAAACATCAGCATTAGTAATAGGTACTGCAGGGGTAGAAACAGTCAAAATATGCACAAGCAGATCGATGTGTCTATGATGGACAGACCCTTGTGTCTAAATAAAGTATGCGACACATTCTAGTACCCAGGTTATTGAGCACAAATTCTCGAGAAGATCAAAGGTCATTCCCGCGGCGATACACAACTCCAGCTCATTCTAAACTAACCATGTTGGTTCGGAGAATGTGGATTTTAAACAGCTTAGCTGGATTGCTCCCAGTTGTTGAGTGGTCAGAATTTTGATATTGCATCAAGAAGTTACCCACATCAGTCTTCAGTTCTTCAAAATTAGATGGGTTGGTAAACTTGATCACATTTTTAAAAATAGACACAATTTTTTTAGCGGCACCGCTGGATTGTGAATATCTCGATGCAGTGAGTAAATGTTGATGGCCTACATTTTCCAGTCAGTCTACAAACGTCTGCCAGTGAAATGAGTGTCATGGTCAGTGATCAACACACATGATACTCTTTCTCGACTGATACCTGGAAGCATTCTAAGTATTCTTCGATTTATCTCGACGAATCATGAATAAACAGAATTTCAGATGGACAAGAATCCATCGTGAGGAGTTATGTAGATCCGCAACCTCACAGTATGTTGAGAATAGTGCTAGAAAATGTTTCTATAACGAAGTTCTTCCGGCTTCGCTTTACATTAGTATGTTCAAGTTCAGAGGCTAATATTAAAAAATGCGCCTCATACTTAAAAAAGGACATATCCTTATTGAATTTCGAGGATGAACTGACTTATACCCTGATTTTCTTTTCTCATGAGCACATAACATTTGACTCGTTCAGCTGCTTCAGAATTTGCAGGTAGGACATGTAAAAGCAGCAGGTTCTCTGAAGTTTCGTAGGAAGGTGAAATTGAATCAGAGAGCGAGAAGTTTTTCACCAAGCTGTACACACCTTTGCCAGTTATGGTGGGGAAGTGAGTAGGTTTTGTCTTCGGCTCTTTGCCAGTATGAACACTTGTTTTAAAGCTTTATAAATAGTTTTAGATTTGTCTCGACAAATTATGAATATTCAGAATACCAGGTGGGCAGGAATCCATCGTAAGAAGTTACAGAAGTTCGCGACGCTTATTTTGATGGTTCCAGAGATACAGATATGAAATAGTTGACTCAGCTCAACCCCAGAGCTAACTTCGATGAAGTTGGAATAACATCCTAACTAAGCAAATCAAGTCTGTATCTCTCAACAGCAATTGTACAGATTATTATCAACAACGCAATACAACAACAGCAAAAACAAATTGGTTTAGTGGAAATCATCATAATATTCAACGAAACATGCAAAAGGTGTTATGCCAAGTGTTAACCTTGCGTTTGCTCTCATCAGTTGAACATGTAAAACACGTATATTATATATACTGAACAAACAGGGGGTCAACACTGACTGGACACGCTTACGGACGAACTAAGTGATAGGTAATCACGACACTGACAACCTTATAGTATGTGTCAGCTAACTTTATGCACACACTGTTAGATAATTTCAAGGCAACACCAAAATCAGCATTCTTGCTGCATCAACATATACTCTAAAAGAATTACCCAACTGATAAGTATTTTGACAATTCACTACGAATTAATTCTGTCTGATATTTCCTCCACAATTTGTTCAAGCCTAGTTCTGATCTCAAGGTTTGCAAACAGTACACTTGCTCCTAGTTCAGGCTGCATATGTTTTCGCAAGAGTCAGAAATTACTATGCAAAATCCAACATAATTCTGGTGCCCTGTATGACCTGCACATTGAGCAAGTTGTCAGAGCCATTTATGAGGATTTAGGTTGCCAGTGAATGACTGAGAAGATGATTTAAGAATGAAGGTACATAGGCAAACATCTGCTGTTGATGATCCATCTTCTGGCCGGCAAAATTATAAAAATGAACGGAGTTAAATCGATATATCGATCGGATTTATTGCAGAGAAATTAGGACACTGGTGAATCACTTGTTGATGGCTTCGTGGGTATATTACGTCAGGCTCGTCTATTGGTTAGACCACGCAGGTAGGTCATCGATCCGATGGACTTGTGATCATGGTAAGTGCAGCGTGTGAACGAACCGTTTTTGACGAAATAATACCGGGTGAAGCAACCTGATTACAATAGCCTCGGCGGTACAAAGTGTTTTCAATCGGACGGTTTTTGATGAGTGGCCTGGCACACGATACACCACGTAGACAGCCCACTTTCAGCCAAATGAACGGGATTAGAACTATTGACCAATCTTGTTTCCGGTGCCCCAAACCATCATGGATGATGTTTCCGGATGCGTTTTCAAAGACCACTTGAAGTTTGATCAATTTAGCCTGCTCCAGAGAAACAAATGAGCGAATGGATACACACAGATGAGGTCTGAACTGCCAGTCTGTCTTTGTTACAAAACCTGCGAACTAGGAATGTGATGAATTGGATACCAAGTTCAGACGTGGCATATGTACGGCTGATTGCCTGGCTGAGCGTACAGTTCAGCCACTCTGTGGCAACGTTACCTTTGAACGGCATTCAAATGACCACAGGCTCTTTTCTCACATGCTGCAGTTCAGGTTTGGGTGACTTTCTCACTAGGTTTCTGGTGATAAATCGTCCCAGGTAGCCGTTATCCGGGAGTGTCTTATCTAGGAATTCAAGTTCACTGTCTGGCTTGTCCACTGAACAAATTTTTCATGTTATGTCATTAGGGCAACGCACTAGAGTTTTCTTCTGTTTTGGGGATACAAAACTGTGAAGGTCAACAATACAATCCTCGCTCATCTGCCTGAAAGTGGACATCACATAAGTTCAATCGATATATCGAGCTAGCTCGATTAACTCCTTATATACTTGTACCGACATGAAGATGAATTATCGAGCGTATATTTTTGCTTCAATAACATTGATCTACTAGTTTGCAAATATTTTACTGAGTGAAAACATTTAAATAACCCGAGTAGATAGGCACCTAGTTCGTAGAACCGCCTTTAATCTTCTTATTTTAGCTTTAATGAACATTATTGCCCCAAGTTTCCAAGCCTTTTCTCTCTAAATAAGTACAGAACTTGACAATTGAGCATTTGCCCTAAAAGGATGAATTAGCTATTCAATTTGTTTTAATTTCCATTGCTCTCAATATTCCTAACTATCGAGAACATTTATCCACTAAGCCAGGGTCAAGCCTGTCGTAATATTCCCGCCCACCCCGCATCTTACACTCTGAGATTACATTAGTCTCAATTTACCTTAAAATTGCAACTAGTCGATTCAATTGGCAATCCTACTTAATATATTTAGACAGTGATATTTTCACGGGATGCCACTTGCAGCCTTTACGTAAACATTATTTCTTGATTTATCAATTTACTCTCATATGTTTATGCCCCAGATTGTACTGTCCTTTTGTGATTTTGTCTGCACTTCACAAGAAAAAGAGCCCATGACTGGATAGATCGTTTTGGCTAATTTCAAAATGTAGAGAAGTCAGTCTTGAAAGCTTAATCAATGATCCTAATAACGTACGCTCTATTAATTGAGACGAACCTGTTACAACTAGCTTCGCACCAAGTGTTGATGACCTACCACTTACAACACGTTGTTCGTTCTGCTGCTATCCATCCTATGTTACAAACTGAAAGTAAACGAACATTGAAGGATTTGCTCACAGTGTGAGATAACGGGCTAAAGTATTACCAGATTGTAATGTGGACATCATTCACCGTTATTGCAGATAAGCAGATAAAATGGCAGACTACTGTAATACGCAGTTGAATGATAGGTACAACCAAAAATTTTGCAATTACGTAGATAATCCGACTCACTTTTGTTTAAAAGAACACACCGGACCGAATTGTCTATCGCATAAGGATAGGCTGCTCGAAGGACCTGCTAAATAAGGAATGTAATCGTGAAGGCTGCAATGAACGGAGTGACCTTCAACTTACATTAACGAATTTCTGACAACATACGAGGAAATGAATTATTAATTGCTTGTTCAACCTGAACCGTTTTAGTCAGGGATCATTGCGTATCTTTGGGTTCAAAATTTATCAGAGCATTTCCCCGCAAATGTTGTTGTTAATGATAAATTTTATTATTCTATGCTACTGTTCTCGATACTGATAGTTAAACGAAAATGTTTTAAACTTGCATCAGAGTTCACAGCTGTGCAACAATTTAGCATTTCTCTATTGCCTTAAATATTTTTCTGAATCTGTCTATTGCTAGGATATGCCATTCCAACCAGGCTAAGGGCTGTCAGTGTTCACAGCTTGCACTGCATTCGAAACCTGCCATCCGTAACTCATATACAAAAACGGTCCATTCGGTTTGATGGGTATCAACTTAGTTTAATTGGATGAGTTTCTGTCGAACTAGGCCAAGTATTCCAAATGCGGAAGATTAAGTTTTTCTGTTTTCAATGATGTAATTAATGAGTTATCAGATGTAATTAGATAAGTTGCATTAGCTGAAAGATTTGATACCGGTTTTCTTGGAGACACATTCAGCTGCACATTTAACGTAAAATATCGGGGTGTAATGAGTAGGGTGATTCAAATAACAGGATTACTACAAACTATTTTTCACTGGCAGAGTTTCATAAAAACACGTTGACTACTATAGCACTATTCACTGTAAATACCGGTAACAAATCTAAAATTGTTTAACTGCGACTGAAGATCACTGAAGCCTTCTATTAAACAGTAAGTCTACAATAATTTGCCTCACGTGACTAAATCTGTTAAGTCTATTTCGCGATGTTTGCTTCACCTTAGCTTACTCACACTAATTTAGGTCAGATAAAATCAACTTTGTGTATTGACGTCATCATTTACCATTGTAATGCCGACGAAAACATTTAATTTTATGTGCAACTGAATTGAAAACAACCATAATGACGTTGAAATGTTCGCAAAAGATCTTGCAGAATTGTCACTGTTCAGTACAAGCAAAATCTTATTTTAGCTTGATGGTTAACTTCATCGTCATGCTTGTGATATTGATATGGGCTTACCGTTGTGCCAAGGTATTGCCGATATATTCATCAGCATGCTTAAAAACAGAAAAGCTGACATGTTTTTAAAGAAACGAGCTATTACGAAAAGGATGTAGAATATATATTGTGCACGGTGAGCTCCTTAGACAACAATGACAGCCTACCGGAAATTTTAACGAGGCAAATAACATTATCGTCACTCTGAGAGGGTGAAATAATGGGCAAACAACTTTTTTGTGGTGGCACTGATATGCAGATCAGATGATTTATTACATCGAAACAGGTTCACAAAGTAAACATGGACAGATCATTGCCTTCAAAGATCAGCCTTAAACATACTGTTATGCGTTATCTGAAGAACAATGCAGAGAGGAACAATACGGAAGACAAGACAGAAGAGGAACCAAGGAACAAGCGAGAAATTCTTAATATGAATCCTTATCCAGAAAACTACATCAATAGTGATGTGCCGAAAATAAAAACGTCTACTCAGGTTTACCTTTTAAATGTGACACACCGGCGAAGTTGATGTCCTCTCAAATAACATATGTCATCAGCTCAATTTATTTTGCGACAGGTGTCATTGCCACATTTCGCTCAAAACGGGTGGAACCATCGAATTTTAAAGATAACGTGTCTAATAATGTTGTATTCGTGATAAGTAGTTTGGCAGATTGAATAAATTAGAAGAGATCCTATTACAAATATTCTCAAATTCATCCAGATTCGAACAAGCTTCAAAAACAACGTACCCGGAAGTTATGCGGTTCCAATGTTCACTAGTTACTAGTCCACTTTGCAATCCATTGGATTCATGTGAAGTTTGTGTATGCGTATTACTGTAAATTATCGATTTTATAGAAGGAAGAATTGAAATGTAATTGGAAGGTGGCCACATTGTCACAATCACCTACTGAACGGGTTAACAATCAGGACTACACACAACAACTACAAACCGACCCAGTGTAACTTCTGTGTTGTGCAACACGTAATCCGATCTTTAATTTTCTTGGCATTACTGTTCACGAAAATGCCAGATTGACGCGATCCCACATATGTATAACAGTAGTGTTTACCACTGTCGTAAACTCTCATATTTCGTTTTTCGTGTTTATCATTGTGTATAGTTTACTAATTACACTCAACCCGGAAGAACTTGTATTTTTACTATTCATAACGTCTAACTTTTTATCTCAGTAATATGTGTAGTTACCTGCATAATGCGGGTTTTCTGTTCGTTTCAAGGATTGTAGAAAACCACAACCATATTGTTGTTTTTGTCCGTTACCAATGTTTAAAACCTATTTCGCTTAAGCAGTGGCCCTACAAATAACCCCTCCCACCAAACTGCGCACACACTTCAGAAGGCAGTTCGTTTAACAAGGAGAGTAAACTTTCTGTTGTTTTAGTGGTAGTGAGAGAACATCATACGGGCAATGTGCGTTTTAGCTCAACGATTTGATCTCCCATTTAAAAGAATATATCATGCCAAACCACGACCCTTCTAGATGAGTCTCGTTGTTCGTTGCTACCACATGTTGTGAGTCAGCCTGCTTTCATGTTTTGTCTTTACTATTCGGTTGCACTTGTTGCTTGCGATTGTTTGTCTAATCCATGAACTCATAAATTCGGCTTTGCAGATCTCTGCTTTTATGTTAACATGTGGTTTTCAAGTCAGGTGAACTGACCGAATGACCGCTTGCGTGTGAAGATTTCTTCAGATAACGACATCTTTTATACAGACAGATATAAAGCGAATGCTGATAATGGAACCTACTGTAAACCTCCAATGAGATAAGGACCAGGTGGACATTCTTACGATACTGGACACGCCGAAAATGGTCGACTGGTTCGCTTGAGAAATGCAACATATTTGTCCCTATACATTGTAAAATTACAATGAGAATTACAAGACTGTCCTAATTAAAACAAAAATAGTTAAGTTTGCTTATACCAAGGTAATATATTCTCAGTGAATTACCTCGTAGCATGATTAACCTTTGGCTGTCCAGATACTGATGTAATTGATTAGTAGACATTCGAGTTTGTTGTGGATTATTTCAGATTGAACGCCATCCAAACTTGATTACAGTATTCCCATTCGCATAAGACTGTCTGCTGGCCTTCTTTGAACGGAAGGTCTTATTGGAGTTCATCAATAATATATAACCTCGTCCGGACCAGAAGTTGTACTCTGACCCTCGTGCTTGTGACAGCAGCATGATAGCCATAACGCCAGTGACCTCATAACGGACCCGACCGAATGTTCATATTCTAACGCTCAAACACAATCTTGTGTGAATAGTGTCCAGCTAGTCCAATCATCTCAGAGGAAAAATAAACAAAACCACTGCATTCAGTCAGATCGATAAATCCGTGATAAGGACTTCTTAGTTAGCTCTTAGTCATTGTCTTCACTGAAACCAAGTGGAGTAATTCTGTTTCACGCATGGGCAGAAAGTGCTGTTAGAGTTCAGAAACATCCGGAACTTGAAAACGGTGATTGCAAGTTCTTATTGTACCTTTCCTTAATTTCCTTAGAACCACGTTGTGATACTTAACGGACCATTGTCCATCCCTAGATGGAATATGTAAACAGGGAACGATTTTAATATTCTGCTCAGATTCTATTTTAAAGGCGGACCGATAGAGTTCAATCAAGTTGCAGTCATATGAAATAACTTTGTGTTTTTCAGTGGTATATAACTTTGAATAACCGAGACTTGTTTGGATTTAGATGAAGATTTGATAAATGTTTATTTCATTAAAATTGAATTGATTACGTTTACCAAATTTTCATAATGACTGTCAACAAGCTACGCTCCAGTCAGCGTTTCCACTGGACTTCTGATGTGACTCCGTCGAAATATTGGCCAGAAATGCAGTGACCACTCCGCGTTTTATTGAGCGACAAAAGTGAAAGAGAGTACATATTGGTAATTAAAAGAGCCATATACAGCAGCTGTGAAAACTAGGTCAAAACACGTCCAGATATCCACAAGTTGAATAGGGCCTTATGTAGTAAAAGTAACTCCGTAAATCAAGACAGAAACCGTAGTGATAGTGACATTCACAGTGTTTCCCCTTTCAAGGCTATCGGTAATTGTATTACTGTGTTTCATGAGTTAGACTAGTGTAAGTTTATAACGGCCAATTTTCGGTTTTATAGCATTCACATGACAGATATTAACAGACAACCTCAGCATGCTTATTCCGAATCAGTTCCAGCATCTAAACTTTTACGAGTGATCATTTTTACTCAAGGCATGATTGACCAAGGCTGTTTGTTAGTTTGAACTACCAATTACTGCAATTTTGTAGATAACGTATAAACTTTAGTCAGGCAAACAGATGAACAAAATGCACATCAATTTTTGTTGTAGGGTTATTTTTTCAAAATTTTTCCCTGGGTGGACTCGTGATGAACTTCATCAAATGCATGTGTACCTTTGCTGCATCACCGCTCAACAGAATGGAGGAATTTTGAATTATATGCGATATATACGTCGGAAAACTTTTATGTGACAAGTGGTGAGGACCAACTATCACCAAGAATCATCAAGGCTGTTTGTGTGTGAAAGGACAGCAACGTAGCCTTTTTCTACTGATGGCAAATTAACATAGTCCATTTTGAGTTTTTCAATGCAATTATGAATTCTAATTAATCGAAAATGTCAGAGGATCTACCTGCAAATAACCTCACAATTATATTGAGATCTACACTATATCGTAGCCGGCGAAAACCGTGAATTTAATGAATGACAAATCACTAGTGATCGCCAGTAATTTGTCGTATAGTTCTGTGAAGATTTTTATGCGATCCAAGCTTTCCAAGGTCTGGAAGGTGTGCACATTGTGACCCATCTTTACAGACATCTGTCGCAAAGTGCGTACTAGTTACAGACTGACTGAGTTATTATTGGTTGACTCAAATGCCATAAAGAGGTTGATTGACAACCAATTACGTAAGCATATCATTCGATTTGCAGTGCCGTCTTAGAGTTAATGCGGACTGGAGTGGACTGCTGGTGAGTTGCTAGATCATTTGTTGCTGGGACAGATCGGACGAAGTCGGCTAATTATGGTACATCAATTGATGTGGGCTTTCTTGGTTTTTCTAAGACCATTTACTGAGTTGGTCATTTAACCCCGAGTTTGAAGCATCTTAATTGATATGAAGGGAAATCTTTGTGGTTCACCGACCACCTCCAAAGTCAACGCATCAATATCAAATTAAACAAGGTTTTTTCAGATTGGTGCCTAATGGTCACTTCTACAGTTCTCTGATAGAACTTTTGCCTGTTATCCTATTTATACTGGAAATTCCATGGCTTGCCAACTCCTCTTCTTATATGGTGTGATCACAATTGGTTCGAATCAAAAGTCCTTCCAGGTGAAAAGGAAATTTGTGAACTAAATTTGATTTTCCTTGTTATATCATTTGGTTCCTCTTACCAATATAAAAACCTTATCTTTGAGTGCACTAGTGAGGGTGTAGCCAACTTTGTCTGGACATAAATAGTGCGATACCAACCGACTGTCTCTTTCATTTACATAAAGGGCCATCGGACTGAAATTGTTTTGCCACTTACAGTGTTCGTCTAACGGTCTGTCTCCGGTTGTCTTTCGTTCAAGCTACAGCGATATTGACCTAACTGATACCGACGTCCACGTGCTCAGTGAACGAACTTCGCGAATGGAGGAATTCCAATTTCATTTTGCCATGGCGATCCCCTCCGTGTGATCTGTGTTGATCTCCTGAATTGTGTTTACTGTGATGCCAGAGTTATGAGCTAGGTTCGGCCCATCACACTGCTAACTTATGTTTGTGCCAGCATGTGCGCAGCTGCTTAACTGTCTTGCCCATATGTTGTTGACCACAAGCGAGACAGGGAATCGCGTAGATCATTCCAGATTGTCCATGTGGTTGTATATTAACGCATAATTGCTTTGCGTTGGGCTTGTTTGTTACTTGGGTGCCTAGTGGTTGCAGCGTTCTTTGTGCTACTTCCGGTGCTCAAAGAGTGTGTGGGACTACTATAGTGCGTGTTTTAATTTTTGTGTGGACTGTATGACAGATATCTTCATGAAACAACCAATTTACCTTTCTGAAGTTAACAGTTGAACGCCTATTCCTGTTCTTGCTTTCTAGGCTCAGATGACCTGCAGTGGGTGTCTGCACGTGGGAACCGTGTTCACATGCAGCTTTCAAGACAGAATGTTTGACGATTGCTGCTGAACCCGTAATTTATTTCAGTTGCCGTCAATTGACAAAAGACTGTAGTTTCAAGCTCTTAGTTAGGCAGCCCTACAATTGACACATCCAGGAACCTTAACCGTGGATGATTTACTTCATTGTTCGTGGAATTGAGCCTATTTTCTGTGGTATTCAGACAACTGTAAACCTGATCAAGCTAAGTCCGAGGTAAAACATCAGATGTGTTATCCACGCGTCAAAGACACACTCGATTGGCACACGTGAGGGAGACAACCGGTACAACTAGTTTTCTGACCGTTATTCTGGCCGAACTTCACAGCGCGTGTCCGCCAAAATGCTGCTCCAGCGCGTTTTAGTGTGCTCTGCTGGAATGATTGCAGCCAGCATCTTCATAGAATTTATTTTCTCTTTGGTTCTGTTCACTTTTTCTGCGTATCTATAAACCGTATAACACAATTGTTCACAGACTAACGCAGACAGGCACGCACACGCAAATATCTTTCTCCCTCCTGTAATAACCTTAGATTATCAAAAAATCTTCGGGTTCAAGGACCTTCTCCACTGCACTTCAAAGTAAGCCCGACATAGGCG
>JTDE01002153.1:18419-41121 GCA_014338405.1 Paragonimus skrjabini miyazakii | reverse complement strand
CTCATGACAACGGCTACCTGGAACGATTTGTTGCCAGAAATATGCTCAGAATATCATCTAAACCTGAAGTGCATGATGTAAGAAAGAAGCTTGTGTTTATCTGAGTACCGTTCAAAGGTGACACTGCCACAGAATGGCTGTCAAATAGACTCAACCAGACAATTAGTAGGACCTATGCTACAGCTGAACTCTGTATTCAATCCTCTACATCTCCGATTCTCAGGCCTTCTAACAAAGGTAGACTGACAGTTCAGATCTCATCTATGTGTATCTACTCATTCACTTGTTCCTGTGGAGCAGGTTATATTGGTCAAACGTCAAGACAACTTTCGAAACGAATCCCAGAACACCATCCACGGTGGCTGGGGCACGGGGAATCAAGATCGGTCGACAATGCTAGTCCCGGTCATCTGGTTGAAAGCGGACACCAGGTGATCACTGATCAAGCCATCAAATTGGTATATCGCGTGCCAAGCAAACCATCAAAAGGGATCCTAATTAGAACACTTTGTACTGGGGAGGCGATTGGAATCAGGCTGCTCGACCCAGTATTATGTCATCAAAAACGGCTTGTTCAGGCGCTGCACCTACCATGGCCACAAATCCACCGGATCGATAGCCAACCTGCGCGGTCAAACCAATGGAGAAGCGTGACTTGACCGACCAATCAAGTCATCGCCAATTTGACTGACCAGTGACCTAGTTCTTCTGTAATAAGTCTGATCGATATATCGATCTAACCCCATTAACTTCTTATATAATTGTACTGGCCTCAATGTAACAATTTGGTCGTGTCTCATGTGAGGTCAGTGGCGCAGTCGTCAACACGTTCGCCTCATGAATGCCTGGCCGGAGCTTAATTTCCGGCCTTGGCAAGATATACACTATTGATGATTTCAAACATGAGCAAGACTCGAATTCAGTGCTTTCTTTCTAAATGGGCCGACTGGAGACATATGGGAATGCCACGGGTGCGATCAATTTGGAATGATTTTCCACATTAAATCAACCATGCTTTCTACTACTGATCAGTAATTCATATATAACGGTGGATTTGCATGACTCGAGTACCGGTTGTATCACATAGGGTGCTGGGATTCGGAGTGTTCTGAAAAGAATCAATGAAACAAAGGCATTGTATGTTCTCGCAATAGAACCAACCAGACAATGGTTAATAGGTGAGCATACATCATCACCCTTGAAGGAAGGACGAAGACATACCGGCTTTTTGGACACTGTGTCGGGTAGACTTTCTTTGCCAGTGGGATGTGTAAATCTTGCAATAGCGGGTTTAGGGTAACCGTTTAGTTGTAGGGTGGTTTCTAACAGTACAAACAAAGTTTGCACCAAACTTTGTTCATATGATGAGGGAACAAAACTTTCAAAATGTAGGCAGTGGCCTGTCCAAGTGCTTTTGCGATGGACGCTTTACTGAATCGATCCGTCCGCACTTCTCTTGATGCATGCATCCAAAATTGGTAGACTGTTTTGATTCTCACCTTCCATACTGAAATGCAAGTTTGGGTGCAAATAGTTCATTCGATCAATTAGGCTTCGTGCATGCAGTTGATTGTCTGCGATGAGAAGAATATAATCGACGGATCGCTTTTACAGCTGCATTAAGATAACTGTTCTATCACTTGTTGCTCAAGTTTTGCTACAAAAATGTCTGCCAGAATAGGGCCGAATGGGGTTACCTATAGCTGCCCTACCAGTCTGTCTGTGGACCACGTCTTAAAAAAAGGAAGCTGACATTTTTGGTACAGAGCAGCAGCAGTAGTTGTTCCAATTCGTTGTCGGGTTATCCAACTTCTAGATGGTGCGCCCTCATATAAAAAAGCTTACATATTTATCCCGAATATTCATTGTTTCAAGTTAGCCAGCGAGTTCGAAACTGTCTTTCAAATAAAACTGAGCGATTCAGTCTCGAGTGAGTTGCACTAGTTTTACGATCCGCTTACCTACATTGTGTTGTGACGAGTTAGACATAGACAAAGTTGGCCTAAGTGGAAGACCAGGTTTGTGAAGTTCCGCAGGCGTAGATAGCTGATGAACCTGGGTTTCGTGTTATCGACTCAACGTCACCCAGGCAAACAATGTGCTATGCAAAAACTGTTGCAATCCGAGAGTTAAAACCCGTGTTGTATGTTTAAAAACTACTGTTTGTAGGGTTATCCATACCGTGGTGGTGACAACGACTGTGCACCCTGACAGTTGACTTTCTTTGATATCTTTCTTTGATATCATACTGCTATGTAAGTGGTCTGTAGTATGCACTCGTAATGATGCGATGAAATTTGTCCGGATATAAATCGTGCAATATTGGTTCATCGTCTTGTTGTTTCAAATTTTTTTCTTTATCAATTTAACACTTCGTTTTACCCGTCTTGTTAATTTGTAGGGCAGCAAAATTAGAGAACATCTGACAAACGACCACTTTTCTGTAGATTTACAATTACCCGAATGCAAACTCGTTTAATAAGGGTGATGTTTACAGCAAAGTTGTGGAGACAGACACTACGGGTGATATGAAGCATGGTTCACCAAGAAATGCTCTCAATCCTTCTCCATCAAAACTGTGTTTTAGATTGCGCTGCGTTAATCGATTGTAGTCAGGACAAATGTAATTCTCACAATGCAGATGCCAGAAGGTTTGAGCGCGTCACACTTGAAAATATTTGACGAAAACTAGTAGATGCCCATTAGTGCCAATTTTACGGCAAGATGAAACGGTTTTTCTATACCAAACAGTTAGGGGTGGGTGAGATGGATAACCGATTGATGGGTTAGGAAAGGTAGCTAAGTCCAGGACATGGTCAAACTTACGAAGAAATGTTTCTGAACATCAGCCCGCTTGTACATAACGAAACTTATTACGTCATCACAATCTCAAAATCTCGTGGTTTACTGAGGCTGTCACAATCCATCGACTAAAGTCGGCCCTGTGTGTTCAGAAACGATTGCACTCAAACTTGACCCTTCCCCGGACTTGAAGACCTTTCCCAACCCACCGGTAAAACATGAGTTATCTTTCTGATTGAATTAGTGTCCTTCAGAGGCATATGTTTTTAATAATAGAAACACCACATGCTACTTGTCTTTTACTGGTACATAATGATAGGTTGAGTTCATTATAATGTCCAACGTGATACGGTATCCTATTCACAATTTAAAAAAATACCACTGCTTGTCTAAATCGCACAAAAATTCCCAGCGTAGTCACGAAAAATGCTGTATAGCGAACATGCTGTTTTTCAATTATTCATCATCAAGCTAAGCACATCAAACTTGTATCCCTAATTTTACAGAGGACTTCTTAACGGGTATACGAAGAAGGACTGGTTAATTAGGTCAGTCAGTTCAGATTTACGTTGCAATCAAGTACGCACTTGAACAGTGGGTCTTTACAGGCTAACAGGGTGCGTACTTTAGCCAAGGCATATCCAAACCTTGAACCTTTGCTTGTATCAGAGAACTCGATGAACTATACAGCAAACTGAACTTAGATGAGAAGTACTTGGAGATGAATTCGATTTCCGATCAATGTGTTCAGTCGACCGGTCGAAAATATCAATTTTTACCGGTTAATGTAAACATTTTTTTAGTTTCTATCAAGTGACGTACAAAAGGATATTCTGGTGCACGCCCCGATTGCGTGTGAAGGACAGCCATACAATGATGACTAATAGCGACAGAAAGTCTGTATGTTGTGGTACAGTCGAAAAGAGATCAGCTTTTCAATACGACTTAATTAGAAGTGAACAGTCGAGTCAGGAAATTTTCGCTTTTCAAGGGAGCCTGAAATACATGTTCCTTTTCTTATTGTTATCATCAGAAGTTTTCTCCATGCTAGCCGAAGCAACACTTACACTCAGTTATTATCCCGTTCATCAAGGTGCCTGTCTTTGCATAGTAAACAGAGTGATACAATTGAATGCATCATCGAGTGGGCGAGCACAACATTTACCCACTCAAATTCCACATGTGGTTCAGTGGTTTATGTAGCTGCGATGCCCCTTATATCGAGTGGTCTATTCAAATTATTGATACTCAGATTAGTGACTACAGTTTGTAAAGGCTAAAGCCCAAATGGCCAAGCTGTCGACAGCAGCTACCTCAAAAGACTGGCGACTAATTCCTTTAGTCATACAACGCTAAATCCAGACAGGTCAACTAATGAGTGTCAAAGGCGATTTTGGTGTCTTGTATGGCACCACAACCAGATGCATCTTGTAATTATTTAGAGTGTAATGAGTCACAAAGTTCTGCTCGTCTGCATGTATTCACAAGCGGTTGGGTTTTACGCTCCAGATGACGCATTAGATGGAACAGTGATAAGCGTTCGTCCGTCTGTGTATGTGAAGTTTTCATTAGATAATCCCCCTCTCGCTCTCTTCTCTTCACTTCTGTCTAGTAACACGAATGAGAAGTACAAAATGCTTCTGTAATAAATGTCTTAAGAGCTGCTTCTTCTGACTATTATTACATTGAAAGTCTCATGGGAAAATGTTTGTTTCAACTAACTTGTTTCCTATGAAATCCAATCAGCAGTGAACATTGTTCGGAAATCAATGAGTGCCCGGTCAGGATCCACATTTTACAAGTTTTGTACTCCCGATTAGCAAATGAATATTGATGCAAAGGTAGTAAATTTAATACAGACATCATTGTATTATAATTATTGAACCAGTCAACTTCATATCCGTTCACCCAGGTTATAGGATAGCAATTATCTGGCATTATTTAACGATATGCTATCATTGACAAAAGTAAGAGCTACAGCTGGAAAGAGAAAAGAATACACACCGCAATAGTTCATGGTTATCCATGCTCTATTTTGAGTATCATATGGTCTAGTCTGTTTCGTTAGCAATGCGTCTAGCATGAATCTGATATGTGTTAAACTTAACGGCGTTAGTTCAAATGAAAATCAACCAACCCTTTCGCACCAACTTTAATAGTTCACTTGTACGATAAGCTACTAGTACAGAACGGAAAGGGAGTTCAACTCCGAAATGGAAACAAAGCATTTAGCAACGCAGGTGTAAAATATGACTGGTCCAGGTTAAAGCATGTCATAAGGCATCGCAATAATATGCACGCTGACAGTCGCGGTCAGCTTCTTCCATCTGACATTATGTTTGCATGCATAAGTTATTTTACAACTTGGGTTTCCATACACTTACTGGCTTTGTTCATTTATTTTCCTCTCATCTGATTTAGCGGATTTTATTCATGCTACCTCACTATGCTTACTTGTGTATACTCATGTCATTGTTTCTGCGTACTGGAAGATCAATATAAATTGAAAATTTTCCGTTACCTACCGCCCCCCGAAACTGTGAGGAAAATCAAGAACTTCAGACAATTTTCAGTCTAACTTTCATTCACATTTTGAGTAACAACTGATTATTGATAAATGGATCGAGAATAACACAACGTTATGTGCAAGTTGTAATACTCTACGTTGTAACCCCCTCGGGTGGCCTTCTTCAGGAGAGTCTGGATGAAACACAGTTGTGAAAAATTCGCCTTTCGATTGGCCACCAACCAGTAAAAGATATAGGCTGTTTTCGTGGCAAGCACTCCAATATTCAAGTCAGTAGACTTTCCTCTCTGTGGCGCCCACTGGATTCCGGCCGAATCCGAGAAACTTCACAAATAAATGTGTTCTAAATCAACAAATCTACCACACTACTTGTCAGTAGTTTATCATATGTCACTCAACCTCCAGGACGATTTAAAATTGCTTCTCACACAGCTGCGTTTATAGGTGGTCTCAATTAGTCCTTCAGGAGGACTAAGCAAATCAGATATCACTGGCCTCGCATGACAGGCAATATCAATTTATAAAAGCGGAAATATCATGTACCATTATCGGAACTTAGGCTGGATGATGGATAAAATAAACGTCGCTACATTTCCAAGGAATAGCTCTGCCACTGTGACCACAAGGTACATATCAAACATTATTAGCCTTTATGGGAATGCATACAAGTGGCTTCTGTCGTATAGTGTTAGTCAAAATGCATAGGTGTTGTATCTCAGTATGCAAGAGGTCGTGAAATGCATGTTGTTTAAAGTATGGCATTTAAGCTTGCGATTGCTTCTAAGTCACAAAAAAACGACGCAAGATGTTCCAGTCACTTTTTAATAGCAAATTATCTGATAAGTATCAGACATGGTCGCAGACAACAAACAATTACTTTATCCTCTTCAAGGCCATTGATTAACTAAGGATAATCTACAGACTTTTGATATATGCGTTTCCAAATAGCACAGTCGGCAAGGTCTGGTTTGAGAGTGATGAGGCAACAACGGGCCGACAAACGTTTAGCGACTTGACGCCATTATGGTGGTATCGTTTCAACTGAACACCCATCAGCATTGACGTGTTATGTACTCCCGTTGTTCAACTACCAGATAGGCTTAAATTATTTGTAGGTGATGGATTTCATATTTCTGTCTTTCTCATATTCTATTCTATAAAGTTATGAACAAGAAAACCGTTGTGAACCTTGCAATAATCCTGGGGGTTACAAGCAAGGAATACGACCATGCAGGTGGGAGAGATGATTTCAGCCGATTGCCATGCAAAAGCGTACTACTTTACGCCCAGTTCATTAGATGTTGTTACTTAACTGACTAAGCTGGCCTATGGTTGATTACATTGCGGCAAACAAACTGAACTCAGTTGTGCGTAATACATAACTGACTAACAAAACTCTAAGGGATTCTCTTGAAAAAGTCATAAACGTTAGCCCCAAATGTTGAGTTCTTTTATTTTGATGGTATGGATGTCTAGTGCTTTCATTGTGTCATCTTTATTTGACTTCGATTTTTCAACATCGCTCACAAGTCTCTTGTTCTGACAGTGATTTATTGGATGGACCCTGCAAACTCTAAATGACACGTCATTACAATATACTATCTCCGTCTTCTCTGTTTATTTTAGCATTACATGCAGCCACTAGGTACAGATTAATCGTGTGCCTAATTTTTGGTCATACTGGTCGCGCCGCTACCAGTGGATATGCAGGTGGTCTAGATTATCCAGACTATTCCTTATCCCGGCTCTTCAGGCAACATGATTGCAACAGCTACGCAATTTTTGGCCAAAATTCTATTGCTCAGTATATTTTTACAATGAAGTATCTTGGACATATCCTGGTTTATGTATATTTTAACTAAATGTTCGTAGATATCAGACACAAAAATTTCGCTACAAACTTACAGCAAATGTTTAGTCAACCAGCAAACTTTGAAAAAACTGAACTTGACAAATGAATGATTAAAGTGGAACGTTTAAGCATTCATCTGTTGATATACAAAATGTGAGTTCAGTCACATACAAAATACATATGCCCAATAATATTCGCTTGGTATTCAGACCTGGAACTCTCGGTTTGCAGCTGTTGTGTTAGATTGCGTGTATAAGATGAAATTATTAGTGACACTGTTATAGACACTGTTATAGAAACACAGTTGACACTGTGTATAAATATATATATATATGTTTGATAAAGGATCCTAGTGTGGATTTGAAACATCACAATGAATCGTTCACTACTCACAGTGTGCCCTTTCTAATACTTTCAACATATATATATATATACAACATCAGAAAGGAGTCATGTGACATACTAGTGTGAGATCTTTCCCACAGTATTTAGATACTTGCTTGATGACTGTCTGAAAACAAAATCTCGAACAATAAACCTGTAATAAAACAGATGAGTCACTCACAAGAAGGCACAATATCCCAGGAGTATCTCTAAACCGGAGAGGATAATAACTTATATCTGTTGCCATTGAAGAGCTGAGACTGAGGTCACGATTCAATATTCTTCCAGAAATTTTCTGCAACAAATCACTGATCGTCCGTTCTCTACTTTCTGGTCAGAACATGACCCGAAGTTCTTAACCCTGAAACCTGAATTGCACATGGTAGGCTAACGTGGAATAGGAATTATTGACACTTGTGAATTTCCTATGCTAATATGCACTACCGAAATATTTAAACAAATCCGGACTTGCGTTTTGTTAGTCCCAGCGACCGCAAACCGAGCAGTAGTCAGCCGATTCGACTTCGGCTGAGCTGAACTTGTGGATTAGTGGAGGCACAAAAACTATGAAGAGTAGTTCAAACAATATTCTAAAGCCTTATTCGTGGTGACCAAGCCGACTGGTGAAGGACTATCTGAACTGCAAATCCGCTGCCAACGTACAGGTTAGGAGTTTGATTATTTGCCATGAGTGATGCTCACAAAATAAAACGAGATTGGTGTAGGTGTCACTGTCACTAATTACTTCCGAAACTTAACCCCTGCCCTACTTTTAGGGCAACGGTTAAGACTTTCTAGTGTGTAAGAAAACCAAAAGTGACTGATCGACTTGAGCCTACGATATTGGATATTATGGTTAGTCAAAGAGACGAATTTAATCCTCAGTTAGCGAACGATTTACAAGCGTGTGTTAACTAGATAGAGACTTCATGGTTGACTTCATAACTTAACACCTCACAGTGATAAATATACAAGTCGGTAAGAAAGCTGCTTCAGACTTTGATGTTAGTATGCTTACACATCATTGGATTTGTTCCAAACCCCATTCGTCTCAGAATTTCCGTTCTTCCTGCATCTCATTTTCCAAACTATTAGGTACATTTTGCCCAACAATAAACACAAAAACTGTTGAGCAAATTTGGACAAACTTCTACACAAACTAAAACTAACTTGGCGTCAACATATGAGGCCCTGCTCTACGAAGTTCTTAACAGGTTATCCTACGAACAGTGAAAGGTAACGATATGTCATGAAGATCGTTTTACAAAAGTGCTGCTCCACCAAAGAAAGGACGAACAAACCTAAGTCAGATACTTCAAAAGCTACTATGAAAACCGTTAAGGCAAGTAGCATATTATGGGCTTTTACAAAGTTGATATCTTTCAAAGTTGATATATTTCAAAGCTCACCGTGTGGTACTGCCTAAGATGTTCACTTGATGGTGTCTGATTAAAAACGTTTTTAATCAATTTAGACAGCGTAGACAGAGTTTTCTGAGTAGATGTGAGGTGAGGTGTAAGATAGATCGTATTCTTTCGCAGTGAACAGATTTCACCAATCTTGATCGCACTTACTTGATTTAGATAGGTGTTTTTGATGTCGCGAACATACGCCTATCCAATAGAGGAACGCTTGTCCCCCACAAACTACCTGAATATCTCAAGATAGTCTTCAGTTATGCGACATGCATAACTTGGTACGCTAGGAGACACATAACTTCAAACTGTAATGTCTTACGGCAAATTTTACGAGTCGTCGAATGAATTATTTGACAAGTCAAGTAAACAAATGACGTCATCGGACAAAAGTTGAATAACACTCGTCAAGCTACATAATATATCACACAACGCGAGAATATGAATCGTGCAATTACCGAGGCTTTATCCTATTACTTAACGCCTTTGTAACTAGTCGTAAACGATCAAGTTTTCTATGACTTAAGTTTGGCACATTTATCTTAAAAAGCACTTTAGCACCCGAAGACACTTTCAAAGAATCGAACTTTGCAATACCATCCAAAAGCACAGTTCGGGTTTAGTACCCCAAGAAGGTTCGGTTAACCACTACTGTCTGACCACATCCAACTTTCTACTGGTCGACCGTGGTTACTGCAAATCGTCCAAGAAGCGTCTTTAAACGCCAGTATTGTATTGTAAAATCTAAGGCTTGCTAAGCAACACGTATCAACTGGTTGTTACAACATGTGGGCAACGTTTGCCAATGAGAACTTCGTGCAAATGCGAATGAAGTGTTCACATAAGCATTGGTTTACCTTCATTGTGTATCGTCCCTGTGCAAAAATGACATTTCCCCATTGGAATTAACGTTATCGTGATTGAAAACAATCGCAGGCAGTGAGTCACTTTGTAATGTAACGATACCCACTACTGTTATTCACCAGTAGATTTGGATATTAAAAAAACGGTCCTGTCAACAAGTACACAACAATAAACTATATATTTTCATCAACTGAGTAGTTCACGAAGCCAAGAACACTCTTATCGAGAGGTCAACAGTAAGAATGAGTGTATGAGAGCACTAATAAAATACAGTTATCTGTATCAGTTTGTCACACTGCATCGTGACATTTATGGAAGAAGTTCTTCATCTGAAGAGATATTTACACACTTGCTTGTGTCATTCAATTTATAAAGCAAATGTCCTCTCGCTTTCCTAAATCAACTTGTTCGTTATGCCTTGTGATCCACAAATGCCTGTTATGTTTTTATAATCATCAACATTGTTTAGCGAAATATTACGTAGCTTGACAATAAACCTATTTTGTTAATTAACAGTGAAAGTGTTCACTTACTTGCAGCATGTCTTTTTTAATAACTATTATTGCTTTTACCAAAGATTGAAACTTAAAGTCAGATTCACTGCGATATACAGTTTATGATATTACAGTTTGCTCTGTTGTGTCTGGGCAAGTATTCCGAGCACTTCGCATTATTAGTCTAACTCAACAACTGTTTTTGATTAGCAAGAAATAAACATTCACTATAGTTGACATGTGTCATATGTTCAAACAAGTTTGTGTTTTCAAGTTCACATTCTACAGCCTGGTTTAAATATGCATCTCCATCCATATCTCATCAAAATGGAATCGTATGTTAGTAATCCGAGTCTGAAACCTCGCTGTTACATCAGAAACAATCAATCGTTCTGCCGTTTGCTAAATCGGCATACATAATGTGGCGTAATAATTCGGAGACCTGTAGATGCAACCACGTTTAGGTGGTTGTATGGTGATTTCAGGATTTGATTTTATCAGGATTTGATTTTATCATATCGTTCTCCATTATGGCTCGAGAGTAGATTAATGTAGGTCTGTCAGTATTTTGTGGTAATTTTGAATATTGTTGATTTACAACGGTGAAGCTATTAATCCCATAGAAGTCACTTGCTGGATTTAAAATCAGAAACGGGCAATATATTGATTTTTCCAAAGAAGAAAACTTAAAATCAGCTATACTGCGTTATACAGACTATGATATTACAGTCTACACTGTTGAGGCTGGACAAGTGTTTGGAGCATTTTGTATTTTTAGTTCAACCCAATAACTGTTTTGGATTAGCAACAAATCAACATTAACTATCGTTAGCATGTGCCATATGTTCAAGCATTCTTATACGTTAAAGTTCACCTTATACAGCCTGCCTTAAATCCGCATCTTCATCTGCACCTCATCATAAAGGAATCATATATTAGTAATCCGAGTCTGAAACCTTGCTGTTACATCAGAAACAATCAATCGTTGTGCCGTTTGCTAAATCGGCATACATAATGTGGCGTAATAATTCGGAGACCTGTAGATGAAACCACGTTTAAGTGGTTGTATGATTATTTTGGTATGTTTCACCTCGGGGAATAACTCAGTAGGGACGACCTAGTAGAGGAAGCACATTGTTTGCCTATCTACACACTAAACTCGTCTCCGTTTAATTTCATTGCGTTGGCCACGTAATGATAGAAGAGAACAACTAAAGTAGACATCTGGAAATCCACATCCGGAAAATTTCTAGAACCATCTATCCACACGCATGTCCCTCACTAGGAAAAAAATACTTTCAATCAACATGAACCGCAAAAAGTGAAGAAATTGACATTTTGATTATACTATCGAAAAACATTATTTTGTAATTCCAAAAATAGCATTGATGTTTTCTACATCCTCCAGCACACATAGACATTACTTTCGGGTGCACAAGAAAACGGTTTGAGCGCACTCAATGTAAACCCCATAAAATTCCGCTATCATATGACTGTTGATAACAATCGGTTCATCCAACAGATTGGCACCTTTTATCGTAAATGATCAACCAACCCTCAACTTTCAACCGTGTTATCATCCCAGATCACTAGACTTACTGAAATTGTATTTATTGCAAAAGGCTTATACAGCCTATATGCAAACTATCCTCTCTTAGACTGTAATAATAGGATAAGGAAAAACGTTTCCTCGATTCCAAAATAGTGAAGAACATAGAAGTATACTCCTTGTTGAAATTCCAATGTGTAATTGGAATCGTAATTCATGCATGAGCAACCGAATGTGCAGCAGTTACACAACCGTTAGTAAAAGCTTGGTATCACTGGAAGTTAAAGTTACATAAACTTTCAACATTGAACACAAGTCCAAGATGACTGGTGAATTTGACCGAACTCACTAGGACTTAGATCATGTCTTTAGTTGGAATCGCGCAAAGTGTTCCCGATTGGACAGGCTCTAGCACTGAGCAAATATTAAGTTTACATCACAAAAAAGTTCTCGATGCTGCGACTTCAGCCAGTAACCATGGGAAAACAGATGTGGACTGAATTTATGTATGTCTTACAAAATGCGGCAAGTGGTGCATTATTCGGCATATCAGAGTGAAACTGAAGCCGACTTGCCTGTGTTAAAATGAAAACTGACGCAATTTATGCAACCATTCTGGGAGGAAAGGTGATTGAACTATTGGCACAAGTTCTATAGCCATGCCCTGTGCACAACCATGTTACCATTCCAACCGTTGTGTTTAATATCTCCGCTGTTGAGGGCCATATACGCTACAGGTTGAGATGGTTGCAGACAATTTTTGTAGGTCTCGCCAGTTGGTGGTGGTACGTGGCTTTTTCTCTAAAGAAATCACTCGTTGCCCGAAGATTGTAGATCGAGTATTCGCTCACGCTCACAGACGTTAGTAAGTTGCAGACAGTAAACGCAAAATATCGAGATCACTATGAAGTGTTGTTCATTTTAGTAATATTATTCATGATTCTCCGGGTTTTTGCAGTTATTGTTTACGGACACCGGAGAATTAGGAGAGACCCTGTCGCGAAAAATCTGGACTTCAGCTAGATTCGAACCAGTGACAGTCACAGTCAAATGCTGAAGTGTGACAAGTGTTCTACCATTTGAACTACGAATCTAAGCTGGGAGTTCAAAAGTTTCAAATTTGGACTTCTTCTCTCACATGAAGTCTGAATAACACCGTTAGAACACGGAAACTGGTAAATGCAAGCATTTTGTATTGACTCTTCAGTACCAAATTTATAATAAAACGAAACGGTGTTCGATATCGAACAGTTAGGTGTAGGTGGGATGGATAATCGATTGTTGGGTTGGGGAAGGTCACTAAGTCCAGGGCAGGGTTAAGCTCACGAACAATTGTTTCTGAACCCACAGGGCTGGCCTCAGTCGATTGATTGTGACAGCCTCAGCAAACTGCAGGAATATTGGAATGGGACGACTTAATAAGATTCTGAATGCATAAGCCAGATCAAAGACATGTCCAATGGTCAGGATGTGTTTTGCGACTGCATACACTGGTTGTTTACGTGTTTCAACAATATTGCCGTTCTTCGGTAATAATGAGTTCTGCACCCATTAAAGCAAATATTCCTTCGCTCTGGAAATCAAACATCTCTCGTTTCCGTCTATGGTACTTTGTTTGCAGTTACATGTAAATTAGTGGATTCACTGTGAGACGGCACTGACAGGCTGATCTCGCTTGACTGAAGGCCTAGGCAACGTCTGGGTTCGAGCTAGTACGCAAAGTTCGGCTGCGTTGAATGTTCGTTTAGTCGAATTAATCAGTCTTTGTGTCGTTTGATGCATACTGTTATCGCTTATAGAAAGCAATTATACACTACCCTTCTCCTTTCTTACACTGGCCACTTGTTCCGAAGGCGGCTTCCGTCTACTGTGCCTTTCTATGAACCTTTTTTGGTGACCATTCGATTGTAGCACAGAGGTGATCAACTCTAATTCCTCCACAAGACGGTCTTGTGTACAGATTCGTTTTGCGCGTGTGGATAGTGTATTCACTAGTGCGCGCTTTTCATCGACCTGTGTGAAACTACTGAAGTTTATGTATTCAACGGATCACGTGGATTTCGTAGAAACACCTCTTTAGATAGGGCCATCTTCCCGGCGACTTATGAGTATGTCTAAAAACGGCAAACAATTGTCAGTCTCAAATTCACACGTTACCTTCAGATAAGGATGGCAACTATTTAAGCGCTGCACTAGGTTATCTATTGCCTGTTTGGACCGACTGAATACTAGTGTATCATCAACGTTACGTTTGTAGTATGACAGACTTGCTATGGCCCCGGCTAACTGTTGTTCAATTCTTAACATGAAAAAATCAGCTAAGATTGGCCCTAATGGACTTCCCATGGCTATCCCATCTACTTGACGGTGGCACCGATCGAGAAAACGGAAGCTGACGTTTTCAGTACATAACAATAAGGCTTCCTTCAGAATATCACTAGGCAGAGACAAAGTAATGTGGCTCGTTTCAACGAGCTCACAAATATAATCAATTGTCCCATGTAATGTGACAATCGTGAACAGTGAGTAAACGTCTATGGAACACCAACTCATTGATAAGGTTGATGTTGTCCAAGTCATTAATCAGTTCGAAAGAATCTTTAATAGAATAAGCCTGAAAAGTTTGACTTAATGGAGTTAAGATAGTGACTAGCCAGCGTGCCAGTTTATGGTACGGAGAATTCGTCATTGCCAGGATAGGCCTAAGAGGCATTCTGGACTTGTGTGTTTCAGGGAGATCGTAGAGCTGAGGTGTCGTTGACCCACACGGTTTAAGGGATTTGTACATCACTTCATCGATTATGTGCAGTTGTAAGAGAAGTTGAAGATGCCGTCCTATGCGATTTTCCACTTCAGTGACGTTTTCATTGTGTCTATTTGCTGAAACTTTGTTCAGTCCTCTAATATTGGCAATATCTTCTGCACATACGTGTCCTTGTTTAAATTGACTGTCCCGGGGCCTTTATCTGGCTTAAGTATGACTACATTTTTCTAGTTAAGTTCCGTTGGTGCTTGTAGGTGTTGCTTTGTAACAGCGCACCGGCAGTTGATCGGAGTCATGAGAAACACATTAACTTTTTCAGTGAGTTTGGTTTTAAATCGGCCTAGGTTGTCAGCAGTAGTTAGCTGAAGATCTGATAATTGATCAATGAGGTTCACAGACTTAGCTTCAACATAAAGAGAAATACAAAATCGCACATGAAGATGAGTGAACACCCTCATGAGAATAATATGGTTATTCTGACAACCCTGCTACATGTACATACTAATGTATCCTCAATGTCAAATCGGGTATTTGATCAGTTAATCCAAAATCTTTAAACTCGTCCCAGTTGTTTTCATAAGAATAGTTTGAACTTTATAGAGATTATGTCATTTGTTAGCTAGTTGTGCAGTTTATCCCACGTTCATTCGAGTACATGGATTAGTGCTGATTCTGAATGTACTTCCTGGAGCAATACAAGAAGTCAGTATGCATCATGCTCCAAGAAAAAGTTATAATTTTTTCAGCGTATATTAGGTTTGTAATGGTCAAAATTTGCTGAAAATACACAACTGGTTTCTTGGTTGATGTCGAACATCGGTTATGCTTACCCCGTAAACTTTGGTGACAAATCCTACTGTATGAACGGTAGATGTTGCAAATTTCCACATGCGACTTTCCTGTAGCAGGGTACGTGGTCAAAGTTCACCGCATAAGCAAAACCGATGAGTGGCAACAACCATGAAACCGGTCGTATAATTCCGGCAAGCTCTGACCAATAAACACCTACTACTTGTTCACATCAAGCATCCCGCTGTTTATTTTCTGTAATGCAACATCAGTTCAAACCGAGTCAATAACATCCCGTGTACCTAATCGTTACCTATACAGCGTATGATTACAATCGCCAGTTCAACTCGGCAAAGTAATTGCACTGTTGTATATCGTCTTACTGTGATAAGAAGGCCCACGTTCACTCTGCTTCTAACAATCCGGAGTGGACTGAAACAGAACAGAGCAATTAAGGTGAGTAGGATCGGGGATTGATTCGTTCAGCAAATTTCTCTGATTGTAAGAAACTCAGTTTATCCATATAATTTGACCATAATTCATATTAACATATGCTGACTGACTAACTAGAACGCAAATTATATCGAAACATTTGTTGCCCACCTTAGACGCACATTGTGCATCAATTTAAGTCACCTGTAGGATATTCGTCTATTCACACATGGCCACAGTTCGGACAGTCACACACAAACCACTCTGTTGCTCACCACACTTGTTTACGCAAACTGAGGATATATTGACAAGGTTTTGTCAGTCATTTTATACACACATAGTTTTCCACAAATCCGGCAGTAGAACTTACCACAAATGATAACGTCAGTTCCAGTATGGCTTTTGTTAAAAGTGACCTGAAAGTGGCGCATCAATTGATTAGACTGAGAATTCTTGTAGATTTTTTCAAAACGTGTCGTAGGTGAAAAATCTATTTGCAAAATGGCTTGAACAGCACCAGAAAATTTTGCTTAGCTCCCGTCTGCTGAAAAATGATCAATGTAATCCGAACACATCCATATGGTTTGAAGATATTATCGTATTCAGGGGACTGACCAATCAAGATTTGGATATTTAACAAGACGAAGCCACCCTACAGGGTTTTCAGAAAAAAATATCCACTGAGATCATAGCAACTCCGGTATAAAACAGAAGTTTACCAATCTCCGTAGGTCATCACATGGTTGAAGTATGTCATAAGGTGGACTTTCCAACACACTCTCCGTCGTGTTCTGTATCATGAGTAAACGCATCTTGGGATTTGTTGAGTTTCTAGTCATCGAGCTTATCAAACGGTTCGGGCTGTCCATATTTCTTGGTTCCTCGTTTTAAGTTAACTAGTTCATAGCTTATTACCGGAGCGATAAGGATTTTTGTTTGCACTCTCTAGTCTCCATGGTTATCCGAGAAAAACTGTTCCCGATTGTATCCGTAAGTGGAAAATGTATGAACAGAAGTGAAAAGCGAGTTCCAGATCTAGCCATTCAATCACATCAAAAACGAACTCTGAAGCAAACTGAAACAGCGGTTCATTAGGTATAAGCATTTTATGACCTCTTAGAGGGGCTAGAGGGGATGTTAGGAAACTTGCAGCGCAGGTCGTATCTCACATGTGTGCTCATATCAGAACAATTTCCAAATGTGCCAGATTTTGACAGGATGATGACAACAAGGCATTATGAGGTCAAACATTGTAAGGACGGTTCCATGGTCAACACATCCTTTGGGAGAATTGCAATGTCATTCGTACCCTTCAAAGTAGATCCACAATTTGAGGATACATAAAAGTAGTGTCGTTATGTCCCCTAGATCTCGGTCGCGTATGGGAGCGAGTAGTTCTTTATCTCAAATATAGCGATGGGCAAATCATTTCCGCCGAACGCGTCAGTTCCTCCATTTGTAACAGTCTTTGGCGGTTTTTCTACGGACGATTCAAATCGCCTTGTAGGACTTCCACATTCAACCGGTGTGCTAAACTTGAAACAGGTTTATGTAGTCAGCTGAAAGCTGCAGGACTGGTTTAACAATAATCGGTAGCACAGAAACAATGCGAATGTGTAACGGCTGTCTTAAGGTGGACCATTGGAAAGCACCACAGTTTACCCGTCCCATAAGCTTCCATGTACCTTGACGTTAGACCTACAGCCAATTAGATATTTTTCCAGCCACTTTATCAAGTGTTCATCGGAACTGGAATTGTAAAGATTGTTTAACAAACTGGAACACCCAGCTTTGTAAAACGTTTCGAAAAAAAGCGACAGAAAATGATAAACCCACGCCGAAAGCGCCTGTCCAAAAGTCATGAGCGGTCGGCAGGATCATTCCTCAAATAAGTTATCCTGCTTCTTTTTAGAGATTCCCAGATCTACTTCTGTAGAGATTCATTTGGTTGGCTACCCATTACTCTGAATGCCACTGTAAGCAGAACTACTGATTTTCTGTTTGCATAGTGATCTTTACATTCATCTTTTTGGATGGGTGTAAGAATGAACTGTTTCCACGTTTTCGGCAGACAGTCAGCTGAAAAGAAAACGATTAAAAATTGATGCTAACGGTTCTGCTTATTCGTCAGCACATCATTTCAAGACAACATAGGGCGTCGTAACTGATAAGCAACTTGTGACTTGATATGTTCTCCAATTTGATAATGCCTTGTTAAAATGTAATTTAGACAATTCTGTGTTATTGCCCCCTATGTGCCCGTTTTGTATACGTCCTGTTCATCATGAACGTAGCCATTCCGTACAGCCATCTCGGTTTATCAACAATAAAGAAGAGTCGAATCTACCTCTCGTGTGTTCTCTGACTTTGTCGCTGATGCGTCACTCTCAGCGTTTTAGTATGACCGTGTTGATAGCCAAAACGATCCTCCCTAACGCCAGACTTTGTGCTACTGCGTCAAATGACAAGCGTCTGGTCAGATTCT
Organism: Paragonimus skrjabini miyazakii; assembly: GCA_014338405.1. Taxonomy (NCBI): domain Eukaryota; kingdom Metazoa; phylum Platyhelminthes; class Trematoda; order Plagiorchiida; family Troglotrematidae; genus Paragonimus; species Paragonimus skrjabini miyazakii. The sequence goes on along the minus strand of JTDE01002153.1, from coordinate 22,764 downwards.
TTCGTTACAGGGCCTAGCCATCCCTAATTGAAAGCAGCTGCTATCTGAGCTATTCTGAATTTATTTCAGACGAGAAATCTGTGAACATAATAAGTTCGTTAAACGAAAGAACCAGACATGGTCACATCAACTTTTAAAGTGGGTAAACGGCAATGTCGTGCCACCTACAGGCCAATTAACCTTTCTAACAGTCCATGCAAGATGATGAAGCGCTCACTAAAATGCGCCATCCTCGATCACCTTTTAGTGAATTATGTTTTTCTTCACGTAACACAGCTCCCCTCCCAGACGACCATGAATAACAAGTTTGCTTTTCCCTGTGGATAGCTTGACAGCGACCAGAAACAATGGTCTTATCTAAAACGTTGTCTTCTTCAACATCCGCAAGGCCTCCGACTTTGTTTCACCTGATTCTTCAAGGCTAGAAGCCTACGATTTACAAGGGGACGTTGTTTGTTGAATTACTTCCTTTCTATATAACTGATCTCTGCGGGAATTCCTCAAAGGTCAGTGCTCGTCCCTCTTCTGTTTCTTATTTACATCAACGATCCTCCGAAATCATAAAAATCTGAAATACCGGCAACCCTGTGCACTGCAGATAGATAGCGACGTGATTACCTGGCAGTCAGACGATTGGGGCCTCCCACTAAACGATAGTGATTGTCGACACATGTCACTCGGTTGAGATTCATATATTGCATTCGTGCACTCAGCATAGTAAGCAACACGAAAATTCATCAGAAGACAGGTCTACACATGTGAATGTCATTTAACCAGTGTTTCAAATATAACCACGCTAAAAAGGTGTTCTCAACCATTGGAATGATAAAACGGACCTTTCCTGTCAGACATTCTAGGCCGTTCAGTTAGAACAGCTGCTTGAGCACGCTGATGAAGTCGTGTATATTTGAGAAAGAAGGAAATGGAAAAGGACCTAATCGCTGTTGAACCTGTTCCGCGCGCGGCTACCAAGCCAGTCAGTGGTCAGCGACATGTGGCTCATGAGTCACAACTTACAATTCTAGCTTTGTACTGACTTGGATTTTGATGAATCTGCGATGGCCTAATTTTTGCGGACATTTTTTTCAGCATAAGACTTGTCGAGCTGTTCTTCATCTCAGTGTCTGACAATGGCCGACGGGGTCATGACATGAAGATTCAAAAGCTAGGTAAGTGAACATTCCTTAGACAGCAAGTTGTCGGATGAAACTGGTGGAGTGACCAGAAAGGGGATATTTCGTGATGTCACTGATTACCCTCCTTTCAGACGACTGCATGAGGATGCGTTACAGTTTAACGGAGCCTGACCGACTGAGTTGTTCTAGCTCCGGATCGTTCAGCTACGCCACCGCAGTCATTGCCAGATCGACTGAGGTTTGTGTCGTGCTCATTGTAGCATTTGTGGGCAAATGAGCGTTAGTGACTCGGTTCGAAATACCTGAAACGTGACGGATAACAGTTGTGAACTGAGAAATATAATCCAGAATTCGGGTCTCTCTGGAGGAGTACATGTCAGATGTAGGGTTTATGTTAGCTTCCGTCGGCAGATTGTAATCTCTGGAGATGTTGAACGCTGTACCCGCCAGGATATGTGAAGGAAAGCAGATAACACAGTATATCGCCAACAATTCCTATCCAGAGGCATTATACAGAGATTTGATTTGCTGCGCGCGCTTAAAAGGAAAGACCAGCGTGTATCAGTTTGCTATAGAGTTTCCGGTGCAGGACAGCCCCTGGTGGATCTGTGGTCAACGTAAAAGGCGTGAACGGATGTTGACAAGATAGTAATGCCATATTACAAATGTCTGTTTTTGACTTAATAAAGGTATTTTATGCGGCAGTTAGATATGAAAACAAGCGCATTTTGCTTCTGAACAGGTCGATGAGAGGTTGCATATACTGGGCATAATGAGGGATAACACGGTTGCGGCAATTAACCATGTCGTGGAAACGACGACGTTGTTCAGACGACGTGAGTTCCGGGTAGTTCGCTATGCTTTACACTTTGTTGGAGAGAGGTTCAATCCTGCTCGTATCAATCATGTTTGGTAAGTGTTTGCTTCCCGGACATGTTTCCCGCCAAGTCTTGAATGTTAGAAATTGAATATTCACCAGAAGTTGTTGCGTTGTTCCGTCCACAATTTTCTCTATAAAGGTGCTAATCGTTATCCGTCCATCTGGGCACCACGTGCAACGAGGAAGCCCATGGACTATTCGACGGACGGATGTTGCCGGGCTACAACATATTTTTGAATTCAGTTTGGGCAATTTTCAACTTATTGGGAGTCAAGCAACGTGAACGACAGTGCATTGGCGGCCAACGTGTTAGAAAGTAGTGGGCGACATTGATTGTTATGACCGATGGTTAGCTAGCGGGTCAATTCAGCTGATGAAATTCGGGAAGAAGCTTCTCATTAAGCTAACAGACTACGGGCCGGAAAACACTGGAATGGTAACAACCGTGCGTAACGGTTCGGATGGAATATCCAGTCCTGTTGTGGTATCAAACTATAAGGGAAACCCAGCGAGAATCACGGCGAAGTCTGAGGTTAAGGCTGAATAGTCGACGGCCGAATGGTTGAAGGGATGTATCACTTGCGGCCAGGAGTGTGCTGCCGGACTATAATCACGGATCCATCATCGGGTGTGTGTTAACTAACTTCGGGGCGGGTATCGTCTAGTTCATACCAGAGGTCGGATCTTCCAAATGGGAAGGACGGCTGATTCGTGACTGACCCGGGACTATCTGTGTTGAAACCTGTTGAGACCTGGTAACCTGAACGTCTTTTACCCCTACGGCAACGTAGCCATCGGCATTGCCTAGTGTCTCCACCGTACGTCTCATAGTAGAGGTAAAATCCGTCGGCCTCTGTTCTGCGTGGCGATGGGAGCGTGTGTTACAGCATGTCTGAGTGACAATCTGGGTCGTTGAATGTTGGCCGGAAGATCTGGTAGTTCATGTGGCACCTGGGCTATCTCGGTGACTGAATTTGGTGAGTTATGTTCACGACGTTCTTCAAGTGCGTCGGACGGAAATACTGTTTCGATGTCTTTTGGGGCCAGTAAACTAACCGTGGGGTTATTGTGAGTAACTACCTGTCCAACTAATGCTGAAGGCACCATACCTCGATATTGTTTTTGTATTGTGTCGACCTATCAATGGACTTGATGGTAACACCGACACCAGTGTCTGTGCTCACTCACGAAATCGTTTCTACCACAACCCTTATACGAGAGACCCTATCAACTGATATCTTCCCAATGTCTGTACTATGCCTCGATGAAGAACTGATGGTTCTCGTCGTCATATTGCAACCTGTGGAACGATTGTCTGAGACGCAGTTTCTCGGATTGGTGTTTCTTCAATGGCTCTTTCCTTAGCAAAATCAGAACGCCGTTTTGAAAAGTCAAATAGCAGAAGAACCCAAAACCTGGATCAAGATTTCCGAACTCTAGGACTGATAATGTCAAATCAACGGAAAATTGGGATTAGGCGTTTTATTAGCCTAATATTAAGCATCGTCTATATTTAGATACAGATACGTGTCTTTAAGATGGACAAAGAGCAGAAGAATATGCGTAAATACATATACCGATATCAAACGTGTTTGACCAGGTTTACAAACGCATCCAACAGTGCAGAGGAAACAAGTGGTCAATAGGTCGGTTACTTCGAGCAGTAAGGTAGGTAGGGTGTTACTGTTATTCATACAAAACAATATGATATGGTGCCCTAGGAGAGGGAATATGAATGATAAATTTTGATACAGCTCAAGTGTTTAGGGTCGATTTGGAGTTCACGGAAATCAAATAAACGTTAATGCATCGAACAGTTGTGAATATGAACCGATGACGCATGCCTACAAGTCATGTTAAATTCCAAAATCAAAGTACGCTACTATAAACATACGAGTAGAATAAAGTTTGCGTGAAATTCGAATTCACAGCTGACATGATCGGCGTAGCTGAAAGCGGAAAGTCTTCAGCAATAGCGACTGATAGAAATTAAACGGGTTATAATTTAGAAGGCATACACAATATACACTCGAATCGCAATGTTAGTGGTCCTTGTCGAAAGGGGCCGAATGGAACGTCTATGGGAATGCGACAGGTGCGATCAATTGCGGGTGATGTTCAATCCATATAAAAACTAAAATCCCTACTACTCATCTGTAAAGGGAGTTTAATAGACAATCTAGAACTCTAACATAATCAGTAGTGAATAACCAAGGTCACTGCACCTTCTCTAAGAGATTAAGTCATCTTGAGCGAATATGACTGCCGGCCACAAATGTGCTACATAATACGGATAGCAAATGGAACATGCAGTGAAGGGCAATTAATA